>VDFB02004084.1:0-147255 GCA_007258455.2 Sequoia sempervirens | reverse complement strand
TTTTTGGAATACTCTACTAGGAGATGTGATTTCCAATCTGTTGAAATCTCTACAAGTGAGCAAGCTGATGGTTTCTTGGAAAGAGCATCTGCAACAACATTATTCTTCCCTTTCACGTACTCAATGTCAAAATCGGAGGTCTATATCAAGTATTTATAGGAGAGAAGCCTTGAGAAAAAGGTGGGAGGATCCCAACTAACTTGAGAAATTCTCTCAACCACTAACTAACTCCAATTGACTTATTCAACATTACAAGTCCTATTGTAATTTGACTTGTAATATTATTACATGCAATTACAAGTTACAACTTTGCAACTGATATGATCACATGCAATTACCTTATTTCTATTTTACATGTAATTTGCAAAACTAAATTATAAATACATAATTGAAATTATTCTAAGTGTCTGAAGACATGATTCGAACTACATCATCCTTGATTGGATCTTCATGCTGCTGTTTGGAAAACATTCTTCCATCTTTGTCTTGAAAGCATTCCATGCTCAATCATGTTATTGCGTTTGGAGTTTTAGAGAAGTTTCACTCTAAATATCTGCAGACTTTGTGCTGTAAATGTTGAAGATTGAATTCGTAATTTGTATTTAGAAATTGAGAAGAATTGCAAGACTTTGTGCTTGTAATAATTCCCATTTGAAGTAGTTAACAGGTGCATCATACTTATAGACTTTGTGTTGTGTTGTGTTGTATATTGTTCTTAAGTAATCATTCTAAAAGGGTAGATAGGATTTTAGATTCTCAAGACTTTGTGCTTGGAGATTGTTTTCCTGTCCCGGAGGAGGTGACAAAATTCTTTGTGCTTTCAAGAAACTTCATTTCCTCTCTCTCAATTTTATTGCAGGCTGTTGTAAGAGTTTTTCTAAAAGTTATTATTACTTTTTTGTGAAGAGAAAATAATATAATCTTTCATGAAACAAGAGGAAAGGTTGTTGTTCCATCCATTTTAGTTTTAGTTAATAAAAAGGAGGAGCCTTCCCTAAATTAGGAGAGTATTATACTCACACACTGTGGCTGAAACCACAATTTTGCATATCCTCAAGATATACAAAATTTTCAACCAACAAAAATATTCTAGGGCGTTTGAAATTCCTTGACCCCACCTCAAATGCGCCCTCAGGAAGGGGAAATTTGTCTAAGCCATGAAGAATTTGAAGATGAAGCAAAACTCAAATATCAGGATGATATGCGCCCTAGCACACAGATGTTGAAAGGTTTTGAAGAAAGCAAAAGTTGGCTAGAGAAAAATGATGAACCCTATCAGATCCGGAGATCACTCAGAAATTGGAGATCAAAACATGGGTATCAGGTGAGTAAAGGGAATTTATATTATGTTTTGATGCTCTTCTTTTATTTGTTTTGCAGGATGAGTGACAGGACCAAAGTGGGAGGACTTGAAGTGATGAAATGAATACTTCGGGACAATATTACAACTGTAGAATGAGATAAAGTTACATTTGCGCCAAACCATGAAGGGAAATGTTATTAGAAATGGCTAAGTGTTGGAATTTCTCCTCGAAGACCCAATATGCACCCAATGCAGTCAAGTGAGTGGCAAGGAGGAATGATGGAATCCTGTTGGCGTTTAAATTCGCACCTCTGGAATGCATATTTGAAACGAACAGTTTTCTGGTGCCCATCCTTCACAGACTTAGAATATTTTCTAATTTCTTCATTAACTCCTCTTCTACATATGATCTTGTCAAATCTGGTGATCTAGGCATCGGATTGACTGATGGTTATGCTCATTGCGAAGCTGAGGAGATATTAAGAGGGGTCTCTTGGGAGAAACTTTAACAAATAGTTGAATTTGGGCCTTCAAAAGTTTGGGCGCCCCTGGCAAGCTAGGGCGCCCAAACTCACCAGAGTTAGAATACCAGAGTTAGAATATTTTTCACTTTCTCATGTTCGCTTTTGAATCTCAATTCTTAGCTCTCATCAAACCCTCTATTCAGCTTCTTGTATCTGGTGACTGTAAACTCCGAATGACGTGCTGAAGATCTCGTTGGAGAGCCTAATCAACTCTGAAGAAATCACGTTAGAGCTACATATGCAAATTCATCTGTTTAGGCCCTTGAAAACTTGGGCACCTCTTCTCTCTTGGGGCGCCCAAACCCTCCAGACATAGCTATTTTTCATCTGATTTTCATCTTCAAGTTGAAACCTCCATTTTGTATGTTCCACTTTGATTTGAATTTGCCAGAGATTGGACAGTCGGATGCTCTGACGGAGACAGGCGTTGCGAAGCTGGCAGAATACTGAAAAGATTGAGCATATTCACAAACCCTAACTGCTGAGTTAGGTCCTCCAAAAAGCTGGGCTCCCCTCTTCACCTGGGTTGCCCAAAGTTCCCAGTCATATTTTGATAATTTTCATGTTTTTCATTCTGACTTCTGTTTGAATCCTCCCTGTTTGGCCTCGAATCCCGAACGACTGAATGATCCGATGACTGTACCGTTGGATTCGTTGCGAGGCTAGAAGAAGACTGGGTAACTTTGATAGGAGGCTTAAACCCTAATTTCAACTTTTTATGCTCTAAAACGATGGGCGTCTATTCTCTCCTGGGGTGCCCATGACAAGCAGTGTTAGAATATTTTCTACAGTTTTCACCTTCTTCTCCGTTCTTCGTGCTTGCTCTCTAACTCACCTTCTGTTGAATGCCTGAGTGTTGAGTGTGACGCTTGTCAGTTGACTAACCTCCATTGATGACCTCGGTGCTCCTGATACGCTTCTGAAAAAGCAGAATAGATCCACTAGGGAAAAACTGATTTTTTTGAGATTCTGACTACACCAGCCTGATATGGAATCATTTTGAGCCAATCAAAATTAGTTTGAACTCTAGTGGACCAACTTTCTATTTTTAGAAAGTTTTTCCAGTATCCGTTTCAAAAGAAACCTAGAAAAACCCATAAAAAGTTAACTATTTTTAGAAAATTTCTAAAAATAGTAGTTTTCCTAAAAAGTAGGGATGAAAAACTGAGATCTGGGTTTTGTAGATTAGGTTGCTCTGAGCAGACCTAAATCGTCAAATTTTGAAAATTTTACGTTTTAATCCCTCATGCAAGACACGCACATCCAAATTTTGACCTTTTTGACTGATTTAACAAAACTTTTACTCATTTCTTCAGAATGTCTAAGTGTAGCAAAAAATTTAATTTTGGGGTACAAAAAATCTAAGACAAGAAAATCTTTCTAGTTCAAAATGGAGGAAAAGATGAAGGTCCAGGCGTTGGAGACTGACATCATAATGGATTAAAGAACAAAGTAGAGGAATTGTTCTCAAGTGTGAAGTCCTTCTTCGGCAATGACCCATAAGATGTTCTCCGGAATGCTTCACACAACTCAAGATGCAGTGACAGGAAGGAGGGAAACCATCATCAAGCAGGAGAAAGGTTGTCGTCTTGGAGTTAGATCGAGAGCATGCTTGCCATATCCATTCAAGAAGTTGAAGTAGTGTTGACTAGACTCGTCCGGTTTGCAGTCAGAGAAAGAGCAATGAGAACACATTTCCAGACAGGAATCTTGTAGAAGATGGTGGACATTAATTGCTCATTTATTACTCCACTCTTCTTGGTGGCAATTTTTAGGGTTAGGGCTTATGTGGCTCGATCTGAGCCATCCATCTGATTGTAATCTGGGCCATTCATTGGACTGGGCCAACTATAAAAGGGGAATCCCCCCTCATTTGTACCTCATTAGACTAGACATAGAGAGCATTAGAGAGGCAACTTAGCTTAGCGTAGTTTGATAGCATAGCATAGATTGAAGAGGAAGGAAAGCTTTCTCATTGAATGATTTGTAAAAGGTTCTTGTGAATACTCTCATAATAAAAAGAGTTTTCATTGATGATGACTGCATCTTTTGTTGTGAGTAGCTAGCAAGGCTTTTTCGTCCTTCCGAATCACTTAGCATTTTTTAAAGTAGCTTAAAGTAGAATAAATTTCATTTCATGCAAGTAGATGCTAGTTGTGGAATGTGATGTTTGATTCGAGCAAGCTTTGTCTATCCATACCACTAGTGCGTTTGCTGATGGTGAATTCGCCTTGCATGGTCAACTGGAACTTTGTGGATTTAACTTCAATTACGATCTTCATGTTGGTATGCATCGTCATGACGGTGTCTTCATTGTTGAATTGTAATCTGAAGATTTCTAGTTACTCCCTTTGAAGATTGCACCGGTTCTGTGGAGGCTATCTAAAGTGAGGCAAAGCAGAGCTTAGTTAAAGTTTGTAAGAAATTGATATCCATGCCCCGCACATAGAGTAGAACATAGCCTTTCTTATCCCTGCATCCATTTACATTCAGTACTTTCTGGTTAGTATAGGAAACCTGTGTTTCATTGATAAATCCTTCGAACTTTGAAAATTCCTTTCTTTGTTGTTGAACAACTATGTAAGTCCCCTTGAAATACCAACAAATCACATCGAGCCAACTAAGACTATCCATTGCATGAAGGAACCTTGGAGTTGAATGCGTGATCTTTCGCAATCTTAGCATGCAAGAGACTTTGTTCAAGAGAGGATAGAGTATCCGTTGGGAAACTTTATTCTGTGTTGGTGTGTTCATAAAAAACACATCAACAAAATTGGCGCTAGAAGGAGGGATGAATGCGAACAACAGAGCAGTTGAAGTCGAGATTCTATCAAATTTTATCATCTGAGGAGACGATCTTAGAGACTCTTTTACCCTCCTCCAGCACATCCACAGAATTGGCGCTAGAAGGAGGGCGAGCATTGAATTGTTCCAGAAGTTGGAAGGAACCAGTATGAGCTTTGAAGTGCCAAATTAGAGATACGTTAGATCTCTCTTATGTCAAAAAATACAGAAAAAAGTGAAAAGTTAAAAATCCCCAAAAAAAGAGATTCTTCAATGGATGGGCAATAGTCGCAAATTTCTTATGACCATGAAAGTCGTCAAGTTGATTTTCCTTTGCTACATTGAGTTTTGAATGCATAGTTGTCTCCAAAGAAGTTATCTGACTTTGCAGTGAGAGATGGATGCAAAATTCACAATACCACTTGGCACAACGAATTAAATTGTGACATTCTTGTCAACGGTACAACTGGTTTTGCAGCGAAAAATCCTCTCTCAAGATATTTTTAAACCAGTGGTGCCGACAAACCATGAATCAAAAAATCCAAGTCTCAGTGAATTCTTCGAGAGATACAAAGAAATAAGCAAGAAGCAGTTGAGCATTGAAAAGTTGTTTGTGGAGCACATCTTGTTGGCTGGCTGGTGTAGAATTCACAATGCAAGGCATTCGGAGTTCACTTGTCAATTATGTAGGGAGGCCATTAGCCAAGTGCAGCATTAGTTAGGATTGTCGGAAAAATCAGTTATCTGGAGCATAGAATTTTCAAGGGATTTCCAAGAAGCACACGAAACTTATCTGAAGGAGCATAGCACCACACCATGTAACAATCATAGGGGTGAGTTTCAAGAGGATATCACGATTGAGCCAAAAGAAGTTGCAGTTGATAATGAATTTCCGAACATTGCATCGAAGGAAGAAGGTGTTGAAATGAAGGAAACAATGGAAGACGTTTAGGAGAATGAAGAAATTGTGGGAAATGATTAGGGTTCTGAAAATTATCACGAAGACCTATCGCTTGATGCTCTATCAATCCAAGAAAAAGAGGAAATCCTTGCTGAGAATTCATCCACACCACAAAGAGAAGATCCAAATGAAGAGCTGCAAGCCATTATAAGAGAGGAAATTTCAAATACCCTTGGAGAAAATGATCAAAAGGATGGGAAAACTACAGAGGAGGTTGTGACATGAAGAGAAGTGTATGAAGAAGAATCATCATATTTCAAATGCCCTGCCTCCCGCCCACAAACAAAACAGTTCGAAGGGGCGCTACCCCTTATATTTGAAAACCAGCTTATTAAGGAATCCTTAATTTATAAGGACACGCTTACAGATGTGCACAAGGATGCTTGGTTTATTCAACATGAGGATACAAACATAAAAGAGTTGTTCCAGGGTTTCAAGGTTGAGTCAGAACTTCATTAGCATGATACTGGTGTAAGCGAAGTACTGTATCATCAACTACGACCTCCTGACGATGAATGGATAAAAGAAGAATGTCAACTTGAAGGAAAAGTACCACCTGATGAAGCAAAGAGTGATGAACAATTCAAAGCGGTGCTAAGTCTATTTCTGAGAAGGTCTCAAGATGAATCAGCAAGTAAAATTTTGCATGTCATAGATGCAAATGGAACCACGTATCACCAATGGCGACCTCCGGAGGATGTTTGGAATCTCTCATCATGCGGTGAGTCGGTGCACAACAATCAGGAGTCTCCATTCAAGCAAGAAGAACTCCAGGTTGTCTCTTTCCTTGCTCTTGATTTTGAGGGTTATGAATTTGACTATGGAGGTCTAGGAAAGACAACTTGCTTATGGATTAATCATGGTCTAAATGATCTGCCTCAATTGCTAATCTTTCCTGAAGTTTTGCTTGAGTTTGAGATTTGTATTGTGAAAGATTACTTTTCTGAGTTCAAGGACAAATTTGCTAAGCTCTACACTATCACTACTGCTGTGTTTCCACTGAATGTCCTAAGAAATCATGTTGGGGGTTGTATATATTTTTGTCCTCTGAGTCTTGTCCAGTCAAAATTTTTGTCCTGTTAGAGTAGGTTTTTGCTTAGCTTGGTTCGCTTTTCTTTCCTTAGTTTGGTTCTCTTTAGTTTAGTTGTTGCTTAGTTTAGTTGTGAATAAAGGGGTCCCATTTGTGGGAGGGGTGTTGTGTTGCTTTCAGCTTGCTTTGGCACCATGTTAGTCCATTTCTTGGGTAATCATTTAGGAAGTGCTTTAGAATCCGAGGTTGTTCTTTTGAGTTTTATCATTTGGTTAGGATTTGTACTTGACACAGAAGGGAATCATCTATTGTGTCTTGACAGCAAGTCTCACAATTACTATATTTTACACACATAATTAATTACCCTAAGTCATCATGGTTTCTTGGGAAAAGCTATGGCAGGTGAAAATTTTACGTCTTGCTTCAGCGCCACTACAATTCCCAAACCCATTGGAAGCTTCATTGCTTGCCAGCCAATTGTGGAATTGACGGAAAATCAATATGGAAGAAAAGAGATGTACTAAAAGAAATATCCAAAAAAAGAAGAAAGAAAAGAAAGAACAATGAACGAAATATTATACTTTATTGGTTTTGGGAATATGCGAATAACTCCACCAGGGCTATGGACGCCTAGCTGGTAGTGGAGCAATATTCATGGGAATTGTAGCGACAACCTTGTCGGGGCTATGGACGCCTAATTGGCAGCGAGGCAATGTCCAGGATGATTTTGAAGTTAAGATACTTATATAACTTGTCGTGGCCAATTCCAGAGGTTAAAATGGTTTAGGGATGGAGTGAACAAACATGCACACACTATTTAGTATGTCCCCTAGTCAGTCGATAGGTTGGAAAGAATTATCCAAAGATTCCGAGTATGGAATGGGTTTTGTCTTTGAAATGTTCAGGAACATTTATTCAGGTTGGGGCTAATGTTGTGACCTTTTTCACACATCACCGTGCAGAGCAAGGGTTTCAGACGCTTTGGTTTGGTTTCTTGCTGGGCCAGCGTTTGTTGGAACCTCGGCCCATTGTCTCACTCTGGGATCCATGCATGCGGTGGGTAGGGTTTTGCATGTAGCGGTTTTGGAATTTGAAGGTTGAAGCTGGGCCAAATGCGTTTGGGAGGCGCGCAACCGGTACTGCGGGCCGCTGGCAGTCGCGGCTTTTAAAAAGCCGAAGGCTGACCATGTTGGGTTCCAATGCATGTTTGGGGAGACTATTTATAGGTTTTAAAGAGACCTTAAAGATGATGTAACATACAAAATGAGATGATGACTTTTCAACGAATTAAGACTTGAGCTATTTTATACCGTTTTGCATAGCAGAAGTTCCTCAACACATGTCGGCATATTCAGCACCGTTTCAAAACTCTGCCATGAGGTAACAGCCAGCGAGGATTGATCACTTTTAAAGGCACTACTATTTTAAGCGAATTACACCGTAGAATCAATTACAGGTTTTAGGTTTTACGAGGTCTGGGGCAATATGACGCTCGAAAACTCCACCGCTTGCTGGCGGTAGTTAGTCCACCTTTCCAAACGCTTCCTATTTTTATCAGGAGTCCGCAGCTGATGCAGCACTTCAAAATCCGAGCAAAAGGTATTGACCGGCAGCGAAAGTCAAAGCGGAGGTACGTTTAAGGCACATCACAGCTCAGGGTAAGGGTTTTGGGTTTTAGGACTCGGAAATGAGGATAAAGCGGCAGAATCTCTTTGGAGCATCAATGCAATGTGGCATATAGGAATCACTAGTAAAATTTGAAGCAATTTCAAGGCACTTGCACTATAGTAAGTCGCGCCTCTAGAAAATAGAATATAAATATGCCCAAGGTCAACAGCCGAGGCACGGTCGGGACCAGTCAAGCAAGTGACGAGGACCCCATGGAACAAATTCCAAGTCAAACAGAGTTGCAGAAGTTCGAAAATCAAACATTTACTATTTTTAGTAGGTCCATGCAGAAGAATTAGGGTTTCCTAAAAGATAGGGCGAAATGCGAGTCTCTGAAAAGTGATACCCTATCACGATCAACATTCTTCAGGGAGTCTACTCATGAAATTTGAGCTTATTCTGAACATTTACTATTTTTAGCAAGTCCCCAAAAGTGACAGGTGCATGCAAACATCAGGTGCTGGCAAGCTGGTCTCGTCATGAAAGTCAAGTTGAGCAAAGATCAAGTCTTCAGAAGTGGAAAATCATTGAAAATCACAAATACTTTGAAACTTTCTAAAAATAACAAGCTAGGACAAGCTGAGGAGAAAGATTGAATTTACCTAGTCATGAACAATCAGAAGCACCACCCTTCAAATCCGCCCTAAGTCAGAGAAGAGGCTTAAAAAATATGCCAAGTTTAGGAAAATAAAAGCTCCCCTAGTGAAATGCGCCCTACCTTGAGAGTCCATGGGTTGAAATCTTCTAAGTAATTGAAATTTGAAGTAGCCTACCCCAAATGCGCCTTAAGAAGCAGGAGGAGGCTTAAAATTTTCTAAGGTAACGAAAATGGAAGTCCATGGGTCCAAATGCGCTCAAGGTGGAGATGGCAAGGGAAAAAGTTTCTCAAGCATCCAAAGTGGAAGTTCACCCATCTAAATATGCCTCTGCTTGAAGGAGGAGATGGGAGAAATATTCTAAGTTTGAGAAACTAGATGCAGACACTGCTAAATGCGCCCCAGGGTGGATTGAAGAGAATGAAAAGCATCTAAGTCTTGGAAAATGAGAGTAAAGACCTCCAAATGCGCCCAAGTGCCAAGGGGTAGCTTGAAAATTTCTAAGGCAAGTTAAAATGAAAGTTCAAAGGTGGAAATGCGCCTAAGCCTCAAGGTGAGATAAGAAAATTTTCTAAGTCCTCAAAAATGGAAGTTAAGCTCCCTAAATGCGCCCAAGTAGTAAAAGCTAGAGGAGAATTTTAACTAAGGCATTGGGAATGGAAGTGATCCTAGTCAAATGTGCCTAAGTTAGAGATGGGAGTCATGAAAAATCTTCTAAGTGTTGAATAAAATGAAAGTATAGGGGATGAAATGCGCCCATCTTGTCAAGGAAGCACAAAAAAATCTCTAAGTCTGAAAAGTGGAAGCTCAACCCCCAGAATGCGCCATATCAAGGGAAAGGTTGGAAATTTTTCTAAGTGTGGAAAACTAGAAGGAGACCCCCCCCTTTATGCGCCCTACTTCAAGGAGGAGGTAACAAACTGGCTAAGGCATGGAAAATAAAAGCACAAGGGTCCAAATGAGCCTAGTTTGAGGAGGAAGGATGGAAAAATTGCCTAAGTCATCAAAAGTGATAGCCCAGAGATGTAATTGCGCCCAAGGGAAAAGAGGTTAAATTAAACCTTGGGGAAAATATTTTTCAAAAATATAAAAATTAAATGTACCACTTCGTCTGTAGACATGAATTTTACATTTTCTGAGGGGAATTTTCTTCTGGGTATTGGATATTTTCAACAAGGAAATGATTTTGAAGCCTTCCACACTTCACTGGAAATTTTAAGATGAAGATTTTTGATGGGCGCCTGGTTGATGAAGTTTTCTAGGCAAAGAATGTAAAATTTTCTAAGTCAAAGGGAGAAATATTGAAGATGGATGCCTAGGTGATTTGTGATGAAATTTCTAAGGGGAAATGATTTTCCAAGCCAGAGTGAAGATATGAAAATATTCTAGGGCATTTGAAATTCCTTGACCCCACCTCAAATGTGCCCACAAGAAGGGGAAATTTGTCTAAGGCATGAAGAATTTGAAGATGAAGTGAAACTCAAATATCAGGATGATATGCGCCCTAACACATAGATGTTGAAAGGTTATGAAGAAAGCAAAAGTTGGCTAGAGAAAAATGATGAACCCTATCAGATCCGGAGATCACTCAGACATTGGAGATCAAAACATGGGTATCAGGTGAGTAAAGGTAATTTATATTATGTTTTGATGCTCTTCCTTTATTTGTTTTGCAGGATGAGTGTCGGGACCAAAGTGGGAGGACTTGAAGTGATGAAACAAATACTTCAGGACAATATTATAACTATAGAATGAGATAAAGTTACATTTGCGCCCAAACCATGGAGGGAAATGTTATAAGAAATGGCTAAGTGTTGGAATTTCTCCTCGAAGACCCAATATGCACCCAATGCAGTCAGGCGAGTGGCAAGGAGGAATGATGGAATCCAAGACAAGAAAATCTTTCAAGTTTAGGATTGAGGAAAAGATGAAGGCTCAGGCGTTGGAGACTGACATCATAACGGATTGAAGAACAAAGTAGAGGAATTGTTCTTAAGTGTGAAGTCCTTCTTCGGCAATGACCCCGAAGATGTTCTCTGGTATGCTTCGCACAACTCAAGATGCAGTGATAGGAAGGAGGGAAACCATCATCAAGCAGGAGAAAGGTTGCCATCTTGGAGTTAGATCGAGAGCGTGCCTGCCATATCCATTCAAGAAGTTGAGGTAGTGTTGACCAGACTCATCCGGTTTGTAGTCAGAGAAAAAACAATGCGAACACGTTTCCAGATAGGAATCTTCTAGAAGATGGTGGACATTAATTGCTCATTTATTACTCTACTCTTCTTGGTGGCAGTTTTTAGGGTTAGGGCTTATGTGGCTCAATCTGAGCCATCCATCTGGTTGTAATCTGGGCCGTTCATTGGACTGGGCCAACTATAAAAGGGGCATCCCCCCTCATTTGTACCTCATTAGACTAGACATAGAGAGCATTAGAGAGGCAACTTAGCTTAGCGTAGTTTGATAGCATAGCATAGATTGAAGAAGGAAAGCTTTCTCATTGAATGATTTGTAAAAGGTTCTTGTGAATACTCTCATAATAAAAAGAGTTTTCATTGATGATGATTGCATCTTTTGTTGTGAGTAGCTAGCAAGGCTTTTTCTTCCTTCCGAATCACTTAGCATTTTTTTAAAGTAGCTTAAAGTAGAATAAATTTCATTTCATGCAAGTAGATGCTAGTTGTGGAATGTGGTGTTTGATTTGAGCAAGCTTCGTCTATCCATACCACTAGTGTATTCGCTGATGGTGAATTCGCCTTGCGTGGTCAACTGGAACTTTGTGGATTTAACTTTGATTACAATCTTCATGTTAGTATGCGTTGTCGTGACGATGTCTTCATTGTTGAATTGTAATCTGAAGATTTCTAGTTACTCCCTTTGAAGATTGCACCGGTTTTGTGGAGGCTGTCCGAAGTGAGGCAAAACAGTTGAAGTTCGCTTGGTGATATCACACGAGAGTAGAACACCTTTTTTCTATCCCACGCATCCATTTTGTTGATGCTTTCACGGTTGGTATAGGAAACCCCCGCTTATATTTCATTGATTAAATCCTTTGAACTTTGAGAATACGCTTTTCTTTGCTTGTTGCAGACAACTCATTAAGTCCCACTGAAGCCTGACAAATCACATCCTGAGCCATTGAGACTATCGCTGCATGAAAGAAACCTTAGGTTGAATCGTGATCTTTCATAATCTTAAGCATGCGAGGAGACTTTGTTCAAAGAGGATAGAGGTATCCGTTGGGAAACTTTATTTTGTGTTGAATTGCCCAGTCACCAAAAACACATCAACATGCTCCCTCACGGTAGCAGTCACCGAGAACCTTGAAATGAGTATCTTAGCCGAACTCTACGTTTATCTTAATTGAAATTGGCAGAAAAGGTATAAAACCTCCGGAAAAAATGCATCTTAACATTTTCAAGGGAAATTTTTCTAAGTGTCAAGAAAGTGCAAAGGCGGGGTTTTGATTACCTCTACACTTAAGTGAGCAGTCAACTTGAGGTGCAAGGGTGCTAATTTTAGTGCCCTTACACTAAGAATCTCCATATAGTCTTTTTGGTTGGAAGCATTGAAGTTTTTCCATACTTTTACACACACACTTTTCGGTTTTAAAGCACCTTTCGCCCTAAATTGTTACCGCAGCTTGAGTTATTTTTACCTCCTTGAAAATCCGCCATGATTTTGGGATTATTTCTTATTTCCGCTCTTGTCTTCTTTCCTTTCGCTGCGCCGGTGACCATCTTGCATCTGTTATGTTTTCTTATTGAACATTTCATCTATTTTCTCTCTTTCTCCACACGTTTTTGTTTCCATTCGAATCCTTCACCTTTCTCCTCATGGCGCGCATTGGTTTCTCCTCCTTTCCAACGCGTTTTGGTTTCTATTCGTGCCATCTTTCAAATCGTGCCCTTTTTCTAAGTTAGGCATTCTTCTTGCTTTTCCTTGGAGTTTTGAGTTGTCTTCAAGCGCGTGCCCTAGTTTGTCTCGTACATTTCATTTCCCTCTTTCTTTCCAAGTTCTATCCAAATGCAAAAGGAGGGTGAACTTGAATAAACATGTTCCAAGTATCAACATTGAAAGACACATACAATTCCTTGGTCGAGTGGCATTTTTGAACACCATTGTACTTCATTTGTTTTTCACTAACTCCTACACAGAAGCTCATTTTCATCAAGTGTCAAAGCGCTTAATTTCCATGCCACTGCACTTATCACTTGCAAACAAGAGACTAAGTGCCAGGGCACTGATTTTCAGCACCTTGACATATTTTTTCCAAACTTACAAAGATAAGTGCAAGGGTGCTGATTTTCAGTGCCATTGCACTTGAAGACATTTTCCTAAGTGCAAGGGTGCTAATTTTCAGTGCCCTTACACTTTTGGCAGTTTTTCCTTGAAACATTTCTAAATTGCTCTATCTTCGCTCCAAACCCCATTTCTCTGCTCCTGCATCATTTTTAGTGCCTCATCACTCACTTCACGCTTGCTCAACATCGTTGCTCGCTTCACGCATCCCAATGTTGCTTTTTCGAATAACATTTGTTGATTCACCATCTGTGCAGTTCCTTTTCAGATCTCGTCAGGGATCCTCGAAATTGCATCTTTTTGATCCAGTTTCTCTCAGATGATAGCCAAGAAGCCTCCATCGTCTTCTAAGGCTAAAGGAAAAATGAAATACAAGTACCAAGGTGTTTATCCGCCAACAGTGGTAATTTTAAAGGTGGATGAAATAAAGGACACCGAGGTTGGTCATCAAGACCTCATTGATTTTGTGAAAAGAACTGAGCAAAAGCCTCTTGAAGACTCCCTGAGAGCCATTGTGCATAGTAATCTGCATCTGGTGTCCATGTTCCCTACTTCTGCACACAATATAGAGTTGTCCTCCAAGTTGCATCCCATTGCATCAGGGAAAGAAAAAGTGTGATTAATTCTTCTGGGCAAGAGATATTGAGACTTGACCTTGATTTCTTTGATATTGTTTTCAGAGTCCCACAAATGGAGAAGTACACTGAAATTTCAATACAACAAGCGCAAGATGTCTATGACTCAGATCCCAATAAGGCTAAGTAATTGATCAATAGTCAATCGTTGAAAGAACCTAGACATACTATCTCAATATGGCCGAAGGGACTTCCGCGAAGTGACTTCAAAAAAGATGTCAAGGACATGATAACACTCTTAAGCAAAGTTAAGGGATTCCCTGAATCATCCCATTTTCAGGATTGGATGTATGAGTACATTCGGATCATCAGAAGACAAAAGTCTCATATTGATTGGGGAAAACAGATCAGCAATGAAATCCATGAACAACTGATAAATGTGCCAACCACCTTGAAGTTCTATATGACTTCTTACCTGGTGTATGCTGCAGCTATGATGAGACAATTCCCGGGTTTATCTACAAAAGGGAACCGTTAGTCTGTACCTGTGTACAAATATTTCTATCAACTGGAGCTAAAGGAAAGCCTTCACCATTTCAGAAGGGTCACCGATGCTTTCTTTGAACCTCTTCTTTTCAGCTTTGACCCGACTCTCGAGAAGAAGAGGGTGTCTGACGAGGCCTACAAAGTGGTGAATAAAGTCAAATGCATATTCTTATAGTTCCCAACTTTCACTTACATAAGGGTAGAATGCTACACTGGGTGCCCTTACATGTTGCCCAAATATCCCTCAAACAAGTGGATACTCATGGAGTTATGCAGACAGCTGATTTCAGTTCATAAAGAATGGATGAGGATTCACAAGCCGGGATTTAAGTTTCCACTGACGATTGGTAGGTATACCATCAAAAGTGTGCAAAAAGCCAAATTGGTCTATACAAAAATGTAGGTCATGACAATAAGGACCTATAGATACAGGTTTGATTTTGACTACCATAATGTAAAGAAGAAATTGAAAAAGGGTCATCGACACAAGTACCGCTTTGAGGACATCTAAGCTGATTACAGAGATGAGGAGGCTATCCGTAAGATAGATTATTGTAGAGTCACTGTACAGCAGATCAGAGATCTTGGTGTTGTGTTATCATGGAATCTAGCAGTGCTCGTTCCACGGATAACCCCCCTACGAAACTTGTCCGTTTCCTAGGATTCGTGAAGTTCAAGTACACATAACGAAGTGATTTTCAAACCACCTCGAAATGTGTTCCTAAGCCTTGAATAGTCAATTCGAGCATTTCCCTATGTTCGCCTCGCGAAGACCTTCGAAACAAGTCCCTTTGTGAAGTCTCACTGTTTGTACTTAGCAAATTGCGAAAGTTGCAGTTGCACTGAAAAAGTGCGCTCCTGCTCTCAAGCCAAAATTTGGCTAAGTATGAAAAGTGCAGGGGCGCTAAAATTTAGTGCCCCTGCATGAAAGTGAAATTTTTAAAAAATGTAATAGCGCTAAATTTTAGCGCTATTACACTTTTTCCTGACACAAACTTTTTTTTGGCCCTGGCACGTTTCTTCATGATTTTTGCGTTTTTCGTCAATCGTGCCACTTTTCGTGCCTAAATTTATTGCTCGACTTGAGTTAGGTTTTCGATTTTCTCTTTCACTTAAAAGTGTTTTAGTTCGCCATTTTCATTGTTTATGATCTTAGTTCTTCCTCTCTTCATGTTGGGCGAGTTTTATTCAAACTGCAAATACGTTTTTTGAGATTTTCGACTTTCCTCTCTAGCAATCTTTGCGTTTCATCTTGGTAAGTTGTTATCTCTGTTTTCTCTTTATTCTTATTTCGTTTTTGTTTATGTTCTGTGATTTACATGTGTTTTATCCTACGTTTTTCTCCCCACGCATTTTCTTCTTTCCCATTCGCGTTTTTCTTTCTCTTCCTTCGTGTTTTGGTCTTGCGTATTCATTGCTTGAATCCTTTCCATGGCATTTCTGCGTGGCTTTCTCCTCTTACCCTCGCGCAAAAGAACTCTTGTGTTTTGTTTTCAACGCATTCCTCTTGCTTTTCTCTCCTACGTTTTTTATGTTGGCTTCCTTCTATGTCGCCTTGCAATCACATCTTAACACAATCACCTTGAGAAATCTCTTGTTTTGAAAGAGGGTTTCTTTGAGAAATCTCTTGAACGTTTTTACAATGGTGATGAAACGAATTGCAGCTCTATCCAAAGGAAAACAAATTTTGTCTTCAAAACATTCTATGTTACAAGAAAATAACACTTTGCCAACCCCGAGCGCCATTTTCATGCACCCCTACATTTGATTTACCCAAAAATGCCAGAGATGCAGAAGCACTGAATTTTAGCGCCCTGACATGTTGAACATGTCAAAATATTTTCTAACTCTGAAAATTTAGCGCCCCTGCATCAAAACTGAAATTTCCAAAATGTAAGGGCGCTGAATTTTAGCGCCCTTACACTTTTTACAATATTTTCGAGATAAGCTTCATTTTTGTCCATTTCACTCTTGAACCTTGTTCCTTCCGTTTTGTGCATCGTTTTGCGTTCCTTGTCATCCGCTCCACGCTTTCCCATCATCGTTGCTCATTTCGCGCATTCCCATGCTACCCAACGACTAATATTTGTTATGGCTCAACACCTTGCAGTCTCTTTTCAAAGATTTTCAAAGTCAGAGTGATCAAAGTTCCAGTTGTTCTTGATGACTGCCAGTAAACCATCTTCTTCGAAAGAAAAAGGCCAAATGAAGTACAAATATCAAGGTGTCTATCCGCCAACCGTAGTGGTCTCCAAGGTGGAAGAGAAAAGATACGGAGGTTTGGTCATCAGGACTTGGTTGATTTTGCAAAGCAAACAGAGACGAAGCCTCTTCCTGATCCAATGAGAGCAATCGTACACAGCAACCTTCATTTGGTGGCAATGTTCCCTACAGCTGCACATAATACAGAGTTTGTTCTTCAGGTGGCGTCTCACTACATCAGAGAAAGTAGAAGTGTGATCGATTCTTCCGGGCACGAGATTCTGAGACTCGACCCTGATTTCTTTGACATTGTTTACAAGGTTCCTCATATGGATAAATACATTGATATTTCTATATCAAAAGCACAAGAGGTCTTTGACGCTGATCCTAATAAAGCTAAACACTTAATAAACACTCAATGGTTAAAGAAGCCTAGATCATCTGTTTCTAGATGGCCGAAAGGACTCCTGCGAAGTGATTTCAAGGATGACGTCAAAGATATGATCACATTTTTAAGCAGAGTGAAAGGCTTGCCAGAATCATCTACTTTTCATGATTGGATGTATGAATACATCAGGATCATAAGAAGACAGAAGGTGCATATTGACTGGGGCAAATAGATCAATGATGAAATACATGAGTAGTTGATCAATGCTCCTTCTACATTGAAGTTCTATATGACTTCTTACCTGGTGTACGTGGCGGCTGTAATGAGACAATTCCCAGGTCTATCTACAAAAGGGAATCGGATGATGGTACCTATGTACAGATTTTTCTATGAATTGGAGCTGAAGGAAAGTTTTCATCACTTCAGGCAGGTCACAGATGCTTTCTTTGCGCCTTTGCTTTTCAATTTTGATCTAGCTCTTGAAAGAAGGAGAGTATCCGATGAGGTGTATAAAGTGGTAAGTAAAGTTTGATGCCTATTTCTTCAATTCCCAATGTTTACTTACCTGAGAGTAGGGTGCTACACTGGTTGTCCCTACATGCTACCACGTTATCCTTCGGATAAGTGGGTTCTCATGGAAACTTGCAGACAGTTGATGTCAATGCAAAAAGAACGAAGAAACAACCATAAGCATGGATTCAAGTTCCCACTGACCATTGGCCGATATACTATCCCTACTGCACAAAAGGCTAAGTCTGTTTATGCTGAAATGCAGATCATGACAATCAAGACCTATAGGTATAGGTATGATTTTGATTACCGAGATGTCAGAAAAAGATTGCAAAAGGGTCATCATCACAAGTACCGTTTTGAGGACATCTGGGCTGATTGCAGAGATGAAGAAGCCATTCGCAAAATGGACTGTTGCAGGTTGACTGTTCAGCAGATCAGAGATCTTGATATTGCTGACCTACCAGAGGATTTTAAAAATCCAGGTGATATCATGAATGCTGTCTATGATGAACAAGGAATTGCTAAGAGGCCGTTGCCTGCAATTCAATGGTCTAGGAAAGAAGTTACCAGCCTGAGAGAAAGATTGAAGCCAATCCTAGCCAACACTGCAGAATGGTTACATAAGCATGGTTATGAAATGAAAAGTTTCAGAATAGACTCGGAGGGAGAAGAATCTGAAGCAGAAGCTCGCCAAGAGCAAGAACTCCGCAACAAAAATAAATCAGCGGCTGTTCCCACTTCTTCACGAAGAGGTCCTAGGATCAAGTTCACTGTTGGCAAGAAAGATACTCAGTCCGTCCCAGAGACAGAAATCACGGAATCTAATCCATCTCGCTCTAAGGGTAAAAGTCTATTCCAGAGGAGGTAGATACCGATGAAGAAGGAACTTCAAGTGATCAATCCGCTGAAGATGAAGATTCAGCAGAAGCAGACTCCGATGTAGAAGAGGTTTCTGAAAGCGGGCAAGAGTCTGAAGAAGATTTTGAAGAAGGATCTGAAGGTGATTTTGAAGGTGAACCAGAATCGGAGAGACAAGAGGGTGATCAACAGGAACCCGGGCATGATCAAGAAAATACTACTCCTGAGAATGTAGTTGAGGAAATTCCCAGAACGTCATCGCCTGTGACTTCCAATGTTCCTCATACCCCTCCAAATTCAAGAACTCCTCCGCCTCCTGTTCCCTCGTCACCTATTCCTACCACAAGCATCCCTGCAGTCGAGATATCCATCATCCCTGCAGCATCAACCCCGCTTGATACTCCCTCAGTGACAAGCATTCATACGGTTGATATACTGTCAAGTCCTCCATCGTCCATTCCTAGCCTATCTTCACCAACATATGATATCACTTCTGAGAATGAATTCAATTGTTTCATGAATGAGTCAATGCATGATCAGCTCAATGTGCAAACTACAGGAGCAATGATGACAGACACTTCTCCTATTGTCACGATACCCATGGTAACTTCAAACGTGACAATAACCTCAGAAGTAGCAATGGCAACTGAATTGACAGTGAATCCAGAAGCTCACACCTCCATCCTTCCCCCTTGGCGAATATCTCAAGTGTCGAAGCGGAAAAAGCAAATGATCTCTCCGGAAGAGCTCGACCTCGAAGAGATAGTCCTTCCAAAGGCTAAAGGGAAGAAAAAGGAAAAGGTATACTCAAGGCTGAACGTTGATAAGTCTGGCCACAAGTATGCAGAGATTGGCATACCACTGCATGAAGAAGGTGATGTCAGTATGGAAGACTACACGATGACAAAGGTCCAGCTTGGCAAGGTTACTAATGAAAGTGCAAAGGCCGATGCGCAAGTCACTTTGGATATCTTGGCTGGAAGACTGGATAAAGTAGAGAAAGCTCGCAATATGTACGAACAGAGGGCAGAGCATTATGCCACTGTTGTAAAGAGACTTGCAGGTTCTCCAATTCAAGCAACCTGACAAAGTGGTAGACAAGACTCCCACCAAGAAAGCCGAGAAGTTCACCCAAAGGCAGGTTGTATGATTTTGTTGAGAAGATCATTGAACACGGGTCTTAGAATATATTGGCTGCGGACGAGAAAACTAGCTTGTTGGCCAAGCTCACCATAGAGCTTGATAAAGAGAAAAGCGTACTTTCCCAGGAGCGCAGACACATGGAAAAATGCCCGCTACGCTTGGAGATGAAAACAGTAAAGCTCGCGAACCAGGATGGGGTAATTCCTGACAAATAAAAGTTCGTTGAGGTAAGAGAATCCTTGAAACACCGAATTCAAGTAATTCAATCTCTTACGGAAGATCTCCACCAAGTACAGGAAGATGTCGAAGGACATCGCACTATTCTTGAAAAGGTATCAAAGAATTTCCTGGTCAACTCCTTGAGGAGAATCGTATCTTCCTCGGCCGCCACGGGAATATTCCCGCGATTCTCTTCAAAGAAGCTTACCGCTGTTCTGATCGATAATTCGTGATTTCTTCGGTTTTCATCGAACATCATTTGTGATACAAGGCTCTACATTGATAACCTAAAACGCATCTCGATGCAGTGTGCAAGAAGGTTCTACCCATCCGCAGATCGCATCACGGTGAATTCACACTTATTGTGGATTACACCGTTGGTCCGTATGAGAAGTTTGTGCAAGAGACTAGAGGAAATATGAAGACTTCAAGGCAAAAAAACATGAAGTGTTCTTATCTCCAAAGAGCCAGTACATTTCCTGCAGACCCTTTATGCATCTTGTAAATATTTACATTTCCAAATGTCTTTGTAAATTGTAATTACACTAAGCTCAAGATGTAATATTTGAAAAATTACACGCTGATTCTTTGTCAAAGTTAGTGAGATCTCCTAAAAATCGCCACCTAACTCTCTCTTGGAACACCCCCTCAATCAGCTCTCTCTAATTTTGCCTATCCCTCTCTATATAAATGCAAACCAAACTTTGCGTTGGATTCGATACTTTTATGAATTGATCTCATTGGTGGTAATTAGGTGATGAAATCTGAAGGACTCTAAGTGATTTATGTAAATTTTGTGTTGCATCTATTATTTAGATTTGCATTTGTGTTTTTGTTTATCTTTCGGTTGAATAATCTACAAGACTTTGTGCTTGTAATTGTTCATGCTCTTGGATACTTTTGTTGAATGATCTACAAGACTTTGTGCTTGTAATCATTCGTGCTCTTTGATAATTTGGTTGAATGATCTACAAGACTTTGCGCTTGTAATTGTTCATGCTGTTCGAGGAATTGTTGCGTCTAAGAAGACTTTGTGCTTCTAACGTGACAAACGATACATTTCCACAGATCCAACATTGAAAAAGCTACGGAACGACTTTGTGCCTTCGTGAGCTTTCCCTTTTACTTTATCTGTTTATTGTTAATTACTTTTGGTATCTCTACGCTTTTCTTTGACAAGATAGAGGTATTGGTATTACTGCTAGTTGATTGTTTCAAGTTGTTAAGAATTGTGAACTTCCAATAGTGAAGCATTGAAAACATCTTCTCTGAAAAAAGAGAGAAGGATGAATGTAACACACCCCCCCCACTTCGTAAGTTTTGTGTACATTTTGTAATTACTTGTTTGTTTTACCATCGCTTCTGTTAGCAGTAAGAAGGGCGCCTCCCCTTTCTGAGAGGAGAGATTTCCATCTCACATAGCTGTGGCTGAAGTCCAAGTTGTGTAATCTATCGAAAAGCTGATTACATAATTTTCACCCAATTGCTAACCTACCAGAGGATTTCATAGATCTTGGTGACATCATGAACGCTACTTATGTTGAACAAGAGATCTCCAAGAGACCTGTTACCCATATTTCACTCTTAGGTTCAAAGGGGTAGAGTTTATTTTAAACTGAAGGGAATAGGGTGCAGTTTTATTAACCTTCTTCATTACATTCAAATATATAAATGCAAAAATCTGGAAAAAGATTACAACTATAGATCTTTACATTCATGTACACGCATGTAAGAGAGAAATATTTGAAATTTTTCAGAAGAATTATCTTTATTGAATGAATAAATGTTCATTATCTCATACAAGCCATGAGATTAACTTGCTTATTCAGAACAAAATATGAACAATATATACAAGAATAAGTAAAGAGGAGAAATGAATATGTATGTAAACAGGGTAACCAGTCATTGCCTGGAATGACTGGTTTTCGTGCATCTTTTGTCTTGCTGCTGTCCCGAGCGTCATCCATCTCTTCTAGCTCCTTCCGCTCCTAATCCTACATATGACATTAGCGATGGTGTTAGAGTATACTCTAAGCAATGACTGATAATGGACATTACATGCATATTCACCCTATTCATGCATACATTGAGCATAAGATGTGCATTTTTTCTAACTTGTTTATTTCATGTGCAGCAACAGGTGCAATTATTTATCTGATTAAATATGAGTGGAGATAAATGTGGCTCCCACAAGGGTTGAGCCTAGCTCATATCAGTAGAGATTATGGTATTCATAAACATTAAGAGACTGCTCATTATTATCCAATGTTGTAATCGCATCACATTTTAACAGTGTTTATAGGCATTAAGTAATGAAAAGCAACCATCAATGATTATCCATAAGTGTTGCTCAGTGTTGCTCAATGGAGACAACGTATGCAATTGTTCACCTTATACTATTAAAGAACACAATCATATATAAAATACAGCTACAGTTACATGGTCTGCTTTTAAGGAAGTTAAAAAATTAGTTGCAGTTCCAACATTTCAACTGCCTTGCAGCTACAATAGTAAATGAACTTGAGATGGTAAATGTATGTCAGCATCAGTAGAATGAGTTTCATTACAAGTGGCATAAAATATGCACTGTTTTATTGAATGCTAAGAGGACTTCAAATGGAGCTACTGCAGATGCTTCATGATTGAATATGCTATGGCTTATGAATGCTATGATTATGAGATAGCTATTTACACATGATAATGATAATGAAATGGGATATTCATTTATGTCAAAGATAGTCCAAGTGTGTAAGATGCAATGCTTGTGTGTGATGTCCCCATCCTAGTCAGCGCAGCTGGTTATGTGGTTAGCCTATTATTTCGATCCTCGTAGGCTGACAGATGTGTGTAGAGGATCATCTGAGGTAGTTACTCAGTGTTCTGTAGCTTCAGTGTTGCAGTTGTTTCAGGTTGGGCCTTCGCAGAATCCTTCAAAGTGGTTTTTCAGAGACTTTCTATTTTTTAGAAAGTCGGACAGGCGGACGCTGCTATTTTGGGCAGGGCACCTGGTTCAGCTGTTCAGCTCAGAGTCGACCCAGTTCTTCAATTTGACAGTCAGATGGAGAAATGTTGGAGTATTTAATGATTTAATGAATAATTAATATTTTTGACTTTATATGAAAGTCACTTTATTAATTATTTAAATATTTAATTAAAAGGGCGTATTATAAAGTATTTATTATACTTTATAATAAAGTGTTGATATTTGATATGATGAATAATTATTATTCATTAATGAGATGCCAATTAAATTATTATTTCTCCTAAAGTCTAAAGGGCAAATATAATCATTTAATTAAATGATTATTAAAAAGAGACATTGGGTCGAATTTTCAAGGAAGATATATATACACAGGAAAGAGACAAATCGAACCATTATGATATGTTATTCAAATTTGTCTTCTATTTTGCTCTGAGCATTGGAGTTTGCAAAACCTAGGGTTTCAGCAAACGATTCAATTTTGGAGAACGATACCTCTTCAAAATCTGGCATACTGAGACTGTGCAATACCAGTTGAAGATTGTCTACTCGGTGACTTCATTCAAAAGTTGCAGTTGATCATATTGAATCGATTTCAAAAAGGATATTCAGGGATTTATCATCAGTTAACAGGGGCGACCTCTCAGAGATTGTTCTTACAGAGATCTGGCATCATTTTCATTGGGCCGTACTTTATCTATTGCTGCTGCTGGTACAGGCCGTACTACTGCTGAAAGGCCGTACTTTTCATTTGCCAGTGGAATATCTTCAGATCTCAGCTTCTGCCAGTTGAATTTTGTGCGCCTAGGGTTGACAGAGACCCAGTATTGATTTTTAGAGACCAGAGACTCATCTACTCATTCAGCCGTACCATTTTACTCTGTTATTTTGGCGCCTGCAAGGAAAACTCAAGTTCTTTAGAAATAAATTCATATTTCAATCATATGTCAAATTTTGTTATTGTAAATTCTCTGGAAATGCAATAAAGTGATGCGCCTATAACTTCTGAGCAAATTCAAGCTTATTTTGTGTCTTTAGAATTTATTATGAATTTTTTAGCAATATTAGAGTAAATCGCAGCTTTCATGATATTTATTAAAAACCTCAAAAAAATACAAAATACACAAACTCTCAAAAAAATCAGTATTTCAGTTAGGGTTCCGGGGTTGAGAATCACCAGGATTCTTACAATGGTATCAGAGCACAGATTTCCTGCCATCCTGTGCTTTTTCAGTTGCTTTTTCAGAATACAGTGTGCTTTTTGGTTGCTTTTTCATGAGCAGAGATATTATTCACTATACTAAAGGTGTAGGGACAGGCAGAGTCGAGGATTGGACAGGTCCACCGATTCCTGAAGGTGAGATAGTGTCAGATGTATTGGGTATTCACAGATCTAGCTCCAACAGCAGTGAAAACAGTGTTGCAACCCTCATGGCAGATCGCGAGATTCCTGCAGAGACATGTAGGGATCCAGGGAAAGCACATGCAGAGGGCGACATTACCGATGAGGAGTTCAGACGCAGGCATGATAACATGATGGATATGATGTCCCAGTTGATGGGCACTATTCGGCAGTATACCCCACCACAGCCACATTATATACAGATTGGACAGACGAGCGGGACTGCAGGAGTAGATCAGCCTTTGGCATCAGTACCACGACAGCCATCACCGATCTATCAGGAACGTAGGCCTGGACAACCTACATTCTTACCTAGGGAGACTCCTCTGACTCTGGGGGTAGAGCAGCAGGGGCAGCATCAGGAGTTTCAGCCACATAATGGCATGTCAGTAGCAGATGTGACGAGGTTTCATGGTGAATACCTATCATTGGCACCTGAGATCAGGCAGGCATTATCGTTTCATGACTTTATGGATGTTCATAAACCTAGAGGAGGAGGCAGATTTGACCGTAGACCCCCTCAGCATCAGCATCCACAGCCACAGGTGAACAGGGATTTGCAGTACGTAGTTAGTAAGATCACCTTGCCATATTTTGATGGGTCTGATAAGACATCAGCGAGGTCTTGGGTCTAGAAATTGGATAACTATTTATCACTGAGTCCTATGCAGGAGGATGAGGCCATTAAATTTGCTACTTTGCATCTTGATGGAATAGTGCATGATTGGTGGCATCACGACATGTATACACTTGGCCATCATGCAGTCAATACTTACCAGGAGTTCACCAGCAGGCTCATAGAGCGCTTTGATAAGAAGGATCCGGAACTTTACTTCAGGGAGCTAGCTCAGCTCAGGAAGACAGGTAGTTTGGATTCTTATATTGGTGAGTTTCAGAGGGTTGCAGTCATGGTGACTGGTATTTCAGAACGGAGACTCATTATACTCTTCGTTGAGGGTTTGACAGAACCTATGAGAGGTTGGGTAAAGGCTTTTGACCCTCCTACCCTTCAGGAGGCCATGAGGAAGGCGCGGAACATGGAGCTTGCAGCACCTTGCAGCAAGTTCAACTCAGGTTCGACACCCTACACGAGGCCTAATAGGTCTTTCGATAGAAATAAACCCTTTGACAGAAGGAAGGATCAACCGGATCCTAAGAGACAGAATGCACCACCCTTTGACAGAGAAACACTGAATGACTTGCGAAAGAAAAAGTTGTGTTTCTGGTGCAAGGCACCCTACGATGAAAAACATGTATGCCCACTTCGTCCTAAGGTCAAAAATAATCAGATGGAATGGTTTTATGAGGGCGAAGAGCAATCTGATCTGTCAGACCAGCAAGCTGATTCCGAGCCTTCAGATGATGACAGGTCCGAAAATGAGGGTGAACATGAAGGTGGAAGGAAGTTACAGGAAGCCCATTTGACTAGCCTTCAGAGAGATGGGTCGTTTAGACTTCGCGGGCTCCTAGCAAGTCAGAAGGTGATCACTTTATTGGATACGGGTGCTACTCATAATTTCATTGATGCACGATTGGTGGAGAGACGTGGAATTCAGACAGAGGCATTTGAGGGTATTCGAGTCAAGGTGGCTAATGGGTACACACTCAGATGTGACCGAAAGATTACTGATCTTCCGATGCGACTGAACAACTATGAATTCAAGACTGAATTTTATGTTGTTAATATGGGAGATACTGATGTGGTGTTAGGGATGGCATGGTTGCACGATTTGGGTGAGTTCACACTCAATTTGCGTGACATGGAGATGAAGTTCAAGGTTGATGGGAGACCTCATGTCATCAAGGCTATTAGAGACAGTAATTTGAGGATGGTTTCGTTCAGACGGATGGAGAGACTCATTCGTCATGACATGGTTGACTGGGCAGCAGAGTGCATGTTGATGTCAGCCCAGCAGGAGCAACAGAAGGGTGAGTACCACCCTGACATTTAGATCTTGAGGACTAAACACTCCAAAGTGTTTAGTGACATTCCACCTGGTAGACCTCCAGACAGAGGCACGGAGCATATCATTGAATTGGAGGAGGGCGCAAAGCCCGTTATGATCACTCCCTTCAGACATCCGAAACGACTCAAGGATGAGATAGAGAAGACCATCAATGAGTTGTTAGCTATGGGGCATATTAGACCTAGCAAATCACCTTTTGCTTCATTGGTTGTATTGGTGAAGAAGAAGGATGGATCACTTCGGATGTGCATAGACTACAGGCAGCTCAACAAAAGGACAATTAAGAATAGGTACCCTATACCACGCATCGATGAGTTGATTGATGAGTTACACGGTGCTATCTTCTTCACGAAGATTGACTTGAGGTCCGGGTACCACCAGATTCAGATGAGGGAGCAGGATATTGAGAAAACTGCATGCCATTGCGGCCATTTCTGAAGTTCTTTGGTTATGCCCTTCTGGCCTAACTAATGCACCCCGCTTTAATCTTCAGCGCATCATGAATGGTTTCGCCTCAAATTTTGAGGATGATTTGTACGGTCTCTTCGGACGACATCTGGGTTTATAGCAAAAGTCATGGAGGAGCACAGCCCACTGACGCAATGGGTATCTTGGGCGATGAGTCTTCGGCGCTAAGGGAATCCGGCGTGAGCTTAGGTATGGAGGAGTTGTTATATTTTAAAGCACACTCACCGCCGCTTTTGGCGGGAGGGAGTATCGACCCCGAAGGTCCGGAGGATAGCTTTCGAGTGGCCGGTTCCCCGAGAACCTTTACTTGCACCAGAGGCTCTTACTGGGTTGTGGGGCTTTTACAAGAGGATTTGTTAGTGGGTTCTCACCCACGCCAAGACTTCTCATTGGACTTTTGACTAAGAAGGGGGCTTTTACTTGTCACCATAGTAATGGAGGCTTTGACAGTTTATATGTGATCATGACTTCAAGGTCCAAGAGCAGTACTTCACTCTTAATAAGTCATTTGATTTGTTTTGTGATGCTTCAAGAGAGGGCATTGGTGCCGTTTTGATGCAGGAGAGGCACCCTATTGCTTTTGAGAGCAGGAAGCTTAGGGGTCCTGAGAGGTTTTACAGCATTTATGACAACGAGATGTTAGCCATTATGCATGCTTTGGGCTGTCCTCAAAAATACTTCTGTAGGCGTAAAATTCAAAGGTCCCATTGCACTATGTCACCGGAAACACTTCCTTGGGCAGCGAGACCTGAATGAGAGGCAGTAGAAATGGGTCAACAAACTGCAATCGTATGACTTTGACATCACTTTCATTAAGGGGAAGCAGAATGTTGTAGCTGACGCCTTGTCTCGTAGACCTCAGTTGAATGCCATGGCATAGATCACAGAGGATTGGAGGCATCGGATTATCGCAGAGTATGCTAAGAACCCATGGGCTTCTAGCATTGTTGACAGGACAGAGCAGGATGATAGGTACACTATTGTAGATGACTTGATCATTTACAAAGGGCGGATTTTTCTGGTTCCTGACTCCGAGGTGAGGGTTACAGTTTTGAGAGCCTTTCATGATCTTCCTATGGCGGGCCATCCCGGGTACTATAAGACATATAAAATGGTCTCGAACGGCTTCATTTTGGAAAGGGCTGAACCGATGCGTTACAAAGATGTCCTGAGTGGTTCCTTTCGTTTACAAAATAGTAACGCGTGAGTTACTGGTCCTACCGGATTGCTCCGTACCACTCCGAAGCACCTTACGGTGAAGTGGAGTGCTTATCATGGACTTTATCATGGTTTGCCGAAGCCTGTGGCAAAGACGCATCTACGTAGGTGGTTGGACGGCTGACTAAATATGCGACACTTCTTCCCGACATTACTACCTCTATAGCATCGCAAACTCCGCAGAAGTTGGTTTTTCGAGAGGTATTCCGGCTGCATGTATTTGCCCCATTACCAATTCCATATATAGAGATACCGGTTCATGAGCAACTTTTGGGCGTGAGTTGTTCAGTTCTATGGGACCGGAACCCACACCCGGTACCGTACCTACCATCCACGTACGTATGGGGCGCATGCAGGATTGTCAATAAGTGGGTGGAAGGTTACTTGCGCAATTATATAGTTGGACAGCAGAGAGCTTGGGTGAGGTGGATATACTTGTGCGAGTATTGTTATAACTCGACTCACCACATGACGATACAAATGACACCCTTCATGGCTTTGTATGGGTATGAGGCGCCCAACCTTTTGGATCTGATATTGAGTGATAGCATAGTGCCGAAAGTGTGGATAAGGATACAGAGTCGGTGACATCTGGCGGCCCCGCAGACACATCCACGCACAAAATCACAGAAGCAGTGATGTGCTGATCGTGAAGAGGTTGAGCCGCACTTTGATGTGGGTGCGGATATGGTACCTTATGCTTTGCGCATATCAGCCACCACTTTGAAGGAAGAGGGCTCAGAGGCTGAAAGCCCCACACATGGTCCATTCTGCAAGCTGTCTTTAATGAAAGTGGGCGCAGGCTGCTTATGAGTTGGATCATAGGCCGAGCAGGAAGGTTCACAATGTGTTTCATGTTTCAGCCTCAAAAAAGGCATTGGGTCAGATGTGATAATTCTCTCCAGCTTCCCACCCTCGATGATGAAGGAAATTATTGATACTAGTACCCTGCTTTGACCCTCGAGATGAGAGAGAGCGACACCTTCGAGGCTGCGTGATCAAGGAATATCCACTAAGTGGAGGATTTTCCTGCAAATGAGGATGCTAAGCATGGGAGTCACGAGGGAGATTTTACAAAGATCCAGAGTTGAGATTGCTTGAGGACAAGCAATTTCAAGGAGGGGCGGATCGTGATGTCCTCATCCTAGTCGGGCCAAGTAGTACCGGTTATGTGGTTAGCCTATTATTCTCATCCTCGAGGCCTAATGATGTGTGTGTGCAGAGGATCATCCGAGGTAGTTACTCAGTGTTCTGTAGCTTCAGTGTTGCAGTTGTTTCAGGTTGGGCCTTCGCAGAATCCTTCAGAGTGGTTTTTCAGAGACTTTCTATTTTTTAGAAAGTCGGACAGGCGGAAGCTGCTATTTTGGGCAGGGCACCTGGTTCAGCTGTTCAGCTCAGAGTCGACCCAGTTCTTCAATTTGACAGTCAGACGGAGAAATATTGGAGTATTTAATGATTTAATGAATAATTAATATTTTTGACTTTATATTAAAGTCACTTTATTAATTATTTAAATATTTAATTAAAAGGGCGTATTATAAAGTATTTATTATACTTTATAATAAAGTGTTGATATTTGATATGATGAATAATTATTATTCATTAATGAGACGCCAATTAAATTATTATTTCTCCTAAAGTCTAAAGGGCGAATATAATCATTTAATTAAATGATTATTAAAAAGAAACATTGGGTCAAATTTTCAAGGAAGATATATATACACAGGAAAGAGACAAATCGAACCATTATGATATGTTATTCAAATTTGTCTTCTATTTTGCTCTGAGCATTGGAGTTTGCAAAACCTAGGGTTTCAGCAGACGATTCGATTTTGGAGAACGATACCTCTTCAAAATCTGGCATACTGAGACTGTGCAATACCAGTTGAAGATTGTCTTACTCCTATAGACTTTGGCATTCAAAGCTGCAGCTGGATCATATTGAATCGATTTCGTAAAGGATATCTGTGGATTTAATATCATCAGCTAATGTGGCTTAATTCTCGTAGATTGTTCTTACAGAGATCTGGCATCATTTTCATTGGGCCGTACTTTATCTATTGCTGCTGCTGGTATAGGCCGTACTACTGCTGAAAGGCCGTACTTTTCATTTTCCAGTGGAATATCTTCAGATCTCAGCTTCTGCCAATTGAATTTGGTGCGCCTAGGGTTGACAGAGACCCAATATTGATTTTCAGAGACCAGAGACTCATCTACTCATTCAGCCGTACCATTTTACTCTGTTATTTTGGCGCCTACAAGGAAAAATCGGGTTCTTTAGAAATAAATTCATATTTCAATCATATGTCAAATTTTGTTATTGTAAATGCTCTGGAAATGCAATAAAGTGATGCGCCTATAACTTCTGAGAAAATTCAAGCTTATTTTGTGTCTTTAGAATTTATTATGAATTTTTAGCAATATTAGAGTAAATCGCAGCTTTCATGATATTTATTAAAAACCTCAAAAAAAATACAAAATACAGAAACTCTCAAAAAAATCAGTATTTCAGTTAGGGTTCCGGGGTTGAGAATCACCAGATTCTTACATTGTGCAATCAAAGTGTAGGGCACTACAAGTCAGAGATCAATTGTATTTTTGAATGCAAAAAAAAAAAAGGGAATTGCAAATTGAAGGAGCAACAGAAAGAACAGAGAACAACTTAGGACCATAGCCATTGAGCTATTTAGCATTTGTTCTTTAAGGTGAAATATGCAAAATGCACAAAAAGAACTTCAAGGATCTACCAGTGACAGAATGTCCTTATTTACTACACTTTCAGAAGCTTGTTTTTTAAGCTTTTATCTGTAATGAGCCTTGCTCAAACTGATCACAATTTACCCTAATTTGCTGCTTGTAATTATGTCAAACAATTCATATGCAACCTTGTACTTGCTGATGTAATGTTTCAGTTTGAAGTTGCTTGATTGAAAGGATGCTAAGAGTGAATTCCAAATGATTTTGAAAGCTTGAATAACCTTCTACAATTACTATGCAAGCTCCTAAATGAAATACTATGCTCTCTTTCAATTTTAAATGCATTTATATGAAGTACTAAGAAGATACAATGCATCTACAGCCAAAGACAATTTTTTTACAAACAATTGGCTTGCAAACTCAAGATCTGATTACAAAGCTTTTTGATTGCACATTCACAACTATTATTTGAGACAACTACTGAAAACTCCTCTCTTAATACAATGCTAATATCAAATATCCAAGTCTCTTGGCAAAGTACATATGATAAAATGCTTAAATCTGATATACACTGTCACCTACAGCCGTACCTCCTAATATGCAGCTAAATGACATGTAATAAGCATGAATTAAACAAAGGAACCTGGTTTAAGACAAAGCGCCCAAAGGTGTTGGTGAAGAAGCAACCGATGTCCACTGAAATGTAACACAGCCAAGTCCGAATTGAGCTAGGGTTGCAGTCGCCCCTGTTCTGAGACAAACCTCTGATAATAAATAATTCACAGCTTCAAAGTCTCCAAATTAGCATAAAAAATCATCACAAATTTCCCACAAAGTGAGCGCTCCAGCTAGTGAGTGGAATTGATAGGTATGTGAGTCTCCATGAATGTAAATGTGGTCTCCATGACTAGTGCGAATGACAGAAAATGGATATCAGAACTGATGGCATTTGATGTATGATGCAAATCATCCTTCTTAAAGCCCAATCGAACAAGAATCAATGCCTCCAGTATGTCTTCCAACAAACTCCATGCAAAATCGAACCAAGGTGAAGCCTCACATGCAAAATCGTGGCTCCAAGAGCTGACTGTAAATAAAATTCCAGAACTAATATTAACTGATATGAAATCACACCAAGCTTCCAGCTCCTTCATTCGATGCCAAACAACATTGAGATGGCCCTCCCAAGGCAGCGCTCCAAGTCTATATCAAACCGATTGAAGATGAAGCTTCCTTATGCAAAGCTTAGCCTCCTATATGCTGGTAACAATGTCTGAAGTAACGTATCAGACTTCAATATAATCTGAAGATGTTGTAAATTGCTCCTTCAATGCTGTAGATTCAATGCACAAGACTTCCCCAACAATCCTCAAAAACTTCTATAAGCTGATATATTCTCTATCATCAAAATTGGCCAAAGGCCATTAATTTTGCTTTGAAGTACAAGTAGAAAGTCTGAAGCAACTTCCTCAACTTTGCAATAATTCAAGTGATATTTCACACCCTCAAAATTGCTCACCAATTGAGAGTTTTCATTCTCAATGGCCAAAGAAAACTGTAGAAACCCTAGGCTCCACAACCATCAAACATCAACATCAACAACAACAAATCTGGATGTTGAGAATGAAGCCCAAGATGTCTATTTATTCTTTTCCCCAATTTCTCCAGAAGCTTCTAGAATATTCTTTTATTTTATTTAAGTGACTTTATAATATATTTTAAAATCAAGTCACTTTATTAAATTAATTAAATATAAGGTCACCTTTTAATTTTAATTTTATTTGATAACCTTATAATTAATTAACTTAATACCACTTAATGATTTAATTAAAGTAACTAATTAGTCATCCTCTTGAAAATTATTATTTTGGACAACTTAATTAATTAAATTAATTAAATCAAATTACCTCCAAAAAAACGGGGACATTACATTATCACAGGAACAAAGGGATACTCATGAAAGTCATCAAGCGTATACAGAGAATTCTCTGTTATTTACAACAGAAGATAAAAATGTTTTTATTTATAATGGCCTCATCACAGTGTCAAACCCAGAAAAAGAATAGGGGTTTTCAAAAAAAATTCATGGAGGAGTCTTATAAAGAATACCAGATCTAAATTAAGAAGAGCCATGGCAGTTAGATCAAGAAAAAGTGCAAAAAATACCGCAGATGGATAAAAGTATCAAAGAACAGAGGCGCGTATGGAGAGACACACAGGAAAATAGAATATTTTCATTGTTTTCCTCAAAAATGGCATTCAAATAATCTGAGAGTTTATGAATGCATAGGTCGAGACAAAATCTCACAAGCTTCAAATTCATAAAAACGGCTATGAGAATACAATAGGGAACAATACCCTTCACCAATATTTCAAAAGGAGAACCCAAAAGCGGCTGTAAGATCACACAGGGAGCTCATTTTGTTTGCTAAGCCCTCTTTCCTGTAGTAAGCGCAATCATATACAAAAAGTACAAAATATTGAAATTACAGCTGCAATATAGGAGTAAACCCACAAATTTTTCTTGCACACACAGCCATGCAAGAAAATACAGAAAAATGCAAATCCATTGCGTAGAAATACAAAGATACCAATTAAATAGAGAGTGAATGCAAAGAAAAGCAAAGAATATGAGTATGTATTCTTTTATTCCTCCATGATGGCTCAATTCGAGCTCTTTTTCTTCAGAAAATGAAACTAAATGACATAAAAAATGTTTACTCGAGCATGGAAAACTGTTATTCATCAGAAATTGTGAGGAGAATGCCATTGTAATGTTTGAATCTGCCATGGAAAGTTCCCTTCAGAGCTTCAAGAAAACCCTAGCGGCGCTGTTTCTCCTCTCTGGCTGAAACAAATGAAATGTTTTCCCAATTTTTGGCATGTTTTCTTTTAGGGTTTTTACCCTAAGTGGAGGCCGATGGATTTAGGCATTTTATGCCTTTCTTTTATTTATGCCTTTCATACGTATAAGTCTTTTTTAAAGGCTTATTATTATTGCTTTTATTTTATTTTTGCATGAGATTTGGAAATTGTGAAATACCAAGTCTAAATGATGTTTTATAAATCATTGTGACTTAAGTGTTTTGTTCAAAATGCAAAATAAAAAAAATAAAAATAATAGTCATATGTTAATATGACTAAGTCATGAGAGTTTTCAACGTATGCAAGGAGAGGGGTATTTGGATAAGTCTTGATTTATGGCTTGGGAGGGAAAATAGGAGCATTTAATTGCTTTTAGTTACTTTTGAGAGTATATAGGCATCATTTTATTGTGCCTTCATGTTTGTTATAGTCTTGCATGACATTTTCAATCAACATGAGCTCATTTAGAGTGTATCTAATGGCTAGATTTTAGGCTTGGAGGTTTCATCCGACCCAAGGAAGTTATTCTTTACTTGTTTTGTGGAGCTCATGTACTTAGCCACATTGTAACTCATTTGAGCCTTAGTTCTTGATTATGCAATTTCTGGAGATAGAGACTTTTACAGTCCTTTAACAGTTTAAGTATACTTTGTAACTCACTTTGGATATGAAAAGCAGATGATGCCTTGGTTACTACTGGTAATAAAATCCTGTCCTTTTATTCTTTGCAGCTTTGTGTATGTTAAATGATTCAATTAAGCTTTTTGTGAAACACTTCATAATGTTCTTCTAGCTTGGTCTCATAGGTTATACCTTTCTGCAAAAAGTGTGTTTAAGCAGGTTACTATTTGTGTCAAAAATACATTTTACTTGCTGATTGTGAAGTTTACCTTCCATTTAGCGGGTACTTTTGTGTTCAGTCCTCTTACTGAAGCACTTATGCAAAAACACACAAAATAAATTGTGCAAACTTAGTTTTTCTTTTATCAGTTGAAGCCTAGTGTTAAAGTTTTTCTGAATTTCGTTGTCCTTGTAGTTTGGTGTATCACCCAGTAGTTTATTTTAGCATTTCATTTCTAGCAGTCTTTCTCCTTTTTCCCTCAAAAAGATCTATAGATTAGGTGATAACCATCATAGGAAGCCGGCCTTCGCCGGAGGTTTGTTCTTATTCAAAACTTATACCTTTAAGATCATTCCCATGTTACACTAGATTGTTGAATTTCAAATTCAATAGGGTGCAAAATCCAAGTGATAACAAGACCTTTGCTTGCAATCCAATGGTCCAAGAAGGAAAACGTCTCCATCAGAGAGAGGCTTGCTCCAATTTTGGCTAACAATGTAGAGTGGTTGCACAAACATGCCTGCGAGATGAAAACATTCAGAACAAAATCAAAAGGAGAGGAATCTGGAGCGGAAGCTAGCCGACAATAGGAACCCCGCATGAAAGATAAACCTGCAGTTATTCCCACTTCTTCCCAAAGAGGCCCTAGGATTAAATTCACTATTGGCAAAAAGGATACACGAGAAGTCCAAGAAGAAGAAACTACAAAATTTGAATCATCTCACTTAAAAGGAAAAGGAACTGTTTCCGAAGAGATAGATTCCGATGAAGAAGAAAATTCAAGCGACCAATCCGTTGAAGAAGAAGATTCAGAAGAAGCAGACTCTGATGAGGAAGAAGATTCCCCAGAAGAACAAGAGTCTGAAGATCAAGAAGGAGATCAAGAAGGTGAAGACGAGTCAGAAGAGGAAGAGGGTGATAATCAGGAACTCGGGCATGATGAAGAATGTTGTACCCAAAACCAAAATTTTTGCTTCACTAAGGCATTTTGCTTAATTGAGTCTTAATCTTGTTAAAGTGATGTTAGAAGGTCGTTCTTCGGGTTTTTAAATATGGAGTTAGGGTTAGGGTTTCCAGTTAACTAAGGGTAGTGTCCAGTTAACTTTGCTTTAAATAAAGACGTGCATGCTTGCACATTGTCCATTTTTAGATTAGATATTTCGGTTAACTGATGGTAGTTTTCCAGTTAACTGTATAGATTACTTCATTAGGGCTTAGTAATAAATCTTGCATGCATTGCAAGACTGTAGTTGACTCAAGGTGATTTTAGGGTTCCCTACACCTTTTGATGTCTATAAATAAGAGCTTTTGCTCATTTGTACATAACTTTTGCGTGATAGCATACATGCTGTGCCTACCTCACCTGTAGTATTGCTATTTTGTATCTGTTCAAGAACTTTTGCATGAGAGAGGAATATATGCTGTGCCTACCTTGCCCTCAATATTGCTCTTTTTGTATTTGTTCATGCGTTTTTACTGTTATAATGAATTGTTATGCCACATAGGGTTTCATGCAATTGTGATGGTGAATTCTTTCCTTAGTTAGATAAAATCTGTTTTGTATTCAATAAGCTTGTTCAGATTGAGATGATAGTTGTGCCACCTTGCCTTCAAGTAGAGAATCTGCACTTGGTTATCGTGTGTTGTTGTGAACAATAAACTTATTCAGATTGAGTTGATAGTCGTGCCACCTTGCCTTCAAGTTGAGAATCCGTATTCAGTTTATCGTGTGATGTTGTTACCAATAAACGTGTTTAGATTGAGCTAATAGATGTGCCACCTTGCCTTCAAGTTGAGAATCTATACTCGTTTATCGTCTGATAGTCAAACCTTGCTCCGTTTTCTCATGCTCTGTTTTCTTGAGGAAATTGGATAGATTTTAATTAATTGGCATGGTTGTAGTTAGTAGTCTGCAAAACCAAAAAATACTCAGCTGTAACGTATATAGTTTTCGAGAAAGCCTTGTACCTCTACAGCTGAAACAAAAAGACAGGATATAGTTTAGTTTATTTTCTTTTGCAAGTACTTTTGTCAAGCACAACGAGGGAGCTTCCCCTCCTAATTTGAAGAGCACTCATTGCGTAGTGTGCATAGCTGTCCATACCAACTCTTACTCCATAGGTGCTAGTTGTTACGCCAACAGTTTTCTGGCGCCCACCATGGGGCACGAGGCCTCAAAAACTTCATGTCACGGTTATGACTATTTGGCGTCCTACTGCTCCAGTTCAACAACCAGCACTAAGTCCGCCTGTTATATAGCTGAATTTAGTCTTCATCGAAGCAGAACAGTCACATATCATCAGTAGCTTGCGCACTTTTATTTTTGAAAATCATACATCTACCACTCAGTGGAGAAACGCGGCTACAACTCTGGATAAAGAAGAAGAAAAAGCAGATCTTGCAGCAGGTAGACCAGTTTTGCCACCTCCCGTGTGGAATTAAGCATCCTGGCATACCGAGTTTATATTAGAAGGAGAGGTAATCCTCCCATTCAGCCAGATCCTGTTTTCCAAGAAGCTCCTGATTAGTTTACTGAATCTGCAATTTTTGAAGAGAAATACCCATTCCAATTGCAGAGATGGGTGATTGTAACAATGATGGTCACAATAATCACAACGGTCGTAATGGAAGAAACAAAAGACGTCTAGCCCCTTTGCCTTGGGGCAACAATATTGGACCGTTGGCTCTACGAGGACATCATGAACTACCCAAGGGTTCACGCAAGTTTTTCTCGAGATTTCATGGCGATGGTTCTAAACATCCAAATGAACATCTATCAGCATTCATGGCGGCTTGTTCCGTTTTGCATGTTGCACATGAAGACATTGCCATTTGTCTTTTCGTGGAAACTCTTGAGAACAACGCAGCAGACTGGTTCAATAATCTTGAACCAGGAATTATCACCAGTTGAGCCGTCATGAGCGAGAAGTTCTTGGCAAGATTCAAGCCTACCGAGGACAGTCATAGATTATTTGCACAACTCTCAAATTCAAAGATGGAGAAGCATGAACCGATGAGAGAATTTGTGGCAAGGTTTAATCGCCTTGTTACACATCTTTCTCACACTTTGAATCCATCTGATGAGATTTTGATGAGTTCTTTAATCAACGCGCTGCCGTCAGAAATTTCCTTTTTCCTGAAGATAAGCGAAGAAGATGATCTACAACACCTTCAGGAGGAAGCTATCAAGCTTGAAGATAACATGATTACAAGCGGCAAGATGAAAGATGATTCGATCAGGCCACTCGTGCAAGTGTCGGCCGATCCGTTGCTACAAAAGATAGCAAATGAGGTGACAATACTGAAGAGACAGTCACCACCTCAAGGGCAACCAGCTTTGCCCGCACCACCACCTTTTCAACCACAACAAGCGTACCAGCCAAGAAGGAATAACTTTTAGCCGTATAATAATTTCAAGTCAAAGTTTCCGCAAGGACAACCAAGACAAAATAATGAAGCTGAGAAGGCCACGGTCTTTTGCAAGTTCCATGATTCAGTTGAGCACACCGGGGCTACTTGTTCGAAAAATCAGAGAATGAATCAGCTCATGGGATTTGCCGATTCTACTCCTAGTTTAGACTTCATACCTTCCAGTTCAAACGTCGTCTCTACACAGACAGACGAGTTTGATGGCGACTCCACAACGGGATATTTTGATCAAGAACCCGTTAATGAAGAAGAAGAATCCCGACATTTTTCTCTCGCAGTGAATCACGAGAATATCACCTCACCTGTGTTCACACGTGCTCAGCATTTCAAGGCACAGAAAGAGGAAGAGGAAAAGCGGAATTTGAATACAAAAGCAAAGGAAGTAGCTTCTACTTCCAATCAAAAACCTTCACAAGAGAATATCTTGCTAGTAGCTTTAGATACGTCTTCATCAAGCTTTGAAATCGTGTCTTCCATGATGAAGACAAAGGTACAGATATCTCAGCTGGAGTATTTACAAGATCATCCAGAACAGCTGGATAGAATCTTGAATGTTCTTAAAAAGAAGAATGTTGTTCAACCGACAGTACTACAATCCTCAGTTCCTGCAGAAGAGAAGCCCAGGCCATTTTATATATCTTTATATATAGGAGGTTTTAAGCTAAGCAATTGCATAATTGACAGTGGAGCTTCGGACAACGTTATGCCCTTACAGATTATGAAAGCGTTGGGACTTTCACGCACCCTGACTCAGGAAAAGTGTTATTCACTTGAGTCCAAACCGGTGCCGTTAGTCGGTCAACTCAAAGATGCGCAAGTAAGGCTAGCATCGTGTCCAGAGAAAAAGATCATGATGACCATCTTTAGTAGCTGATATTCCTACCAGTTACGGGATGTTGCTTAGTAGAAGTTTTTGCAAGGATCTTGGAGGAGAAATACAGATGGATTGGTCGTTCGCGACAATCCCATTGAAGAAAGGCACTTTCAAGCTGGAACCTGAAACGAAATCAAAGTTCACAATGGTGAAGTCCTAGGACCCACATGCTCAAGTGTTGTATCAAGACACGGGTCTAGGCACATATGCTATAGTGTCCGAAGTGACAGAAGATTGTTAGAATTTTGCACTTTCCACCGAATTGTCAGATGAAGAATCTCAGATGTGGACGATGCATTTTGATGGCAGTTGTTCGACTTCAAGCTCTGGAGCGGGAGTAGTGATTATCTCTCCCGAAGGACGTTTATATCTTTTTTCATATAGGTTGCAATTTGATTGCACTAATAATACTGCAGAATATGAGGCGCTTTTGTTGGGTCTCAAAAACGCAAAGGATATGGGAATCAGGCTGCTTCAAGTTGAAGGAGATGCAGAGTTGATCGTTAAGCAGGTCAGAGAGCAGTTTCACATTAGAAAGAATCGTCTCCAAAACTACAGGCAGAGGGTATGGAATGCAATCAACTAGTTTGATGCATTCGACATCAAATATATTTCAAGAATGAACAATAGCAAAGCTGATGCTCTTGCAGTTTCAGCCGCTCTTTTTATGCCTAACTCTGACTTTCGTCAGAACTCATTTGCTATTGAGTTAATCTACAGACCAGCTGTTCCTGATAATTCAGACAACTGGCAAGTCTTCAGTGACGATGAAGATATCGAAGAATTTCTCGTCATGGGAGATAACTACAAAGAATTTTTCTTTGAAGGAAGTACAACTTCTCCCAAAGAGTCAATTGCTGAAGAATCTGAGCTTATAGAATCTGGAATCATACAGTTGAAAGGAAATCAGATTCCTAAAGGTTTTGTATCCTTAGAGGATATTTTTGACAGGCATGATCGTTACATCCAAGATCAGAAGAGGTCAGGGGTGAATACTTCATCAGAATATAGTCAAGTCAACATAGGTACTGAAGACAAGCCTCGGCTTGTGAATTTAGGCAAGTGTTGTACTCCTGAGGAAACTGAGAGATTTATCGCCTTGTTCAAGCAGTACAAGGATGTTTTCGCCTGGTCATACGAAGATTTAAAGGTCTTCACACCCATTGAATTGTCTCACACAATTCCGCTGTGTTGGGTGAAAATTATGTAATCAACTTTCGACAGATTACACAACTTGGACTTCAGCCACAGCTATGTGAGATGTGAATCTCTCCTCTCGGAAAGGGGAGGCGCCCTTCTTACTGCTAAGAGAAACAATAGTAAATCACAAAAGTAATTACACAATGTACACGAAAGTCACGGAGTGGGGGGGGTGTGTTACATTCATCCTTCTCTCTTTTTTCAGAGAAGATGTTTACAATGTTTCACGTGTTGGAAGTTCCGAATTCTTGATAACTAAAAACTAACAACCAGCAGTAATGCCAATATCTCTATCTCGTCAAAGCGAAGCGTAGAGATACCAGAAGTAATCAACAACAAACAAAAGAAAATAAAATGGGAAAGCTCACGAAGGCACAAAGTCGTTCCGTAGCTTTATCAATGTCGGATCTGCATAAACGTACCGTTTGCTACGTTAGAAGCACAAAGTCTTCTTAGACGCAACAATTCTTCGAACAGCATGAACGATTACAAGCACAAAGTCTTGTAGATCATCCAACCAAAATGTCAACGAGCACGAACGATTACAAGCACAAAGTCTTGTAGATCTTTCGACAAAGTATCCAAGAGAATGAATAATTATAAGCACAAAGTCTCATAGATTATCCAACAAGAACATGCATGAGCATGAATGATTATAAGCGCAAAGTCTTATAGATCACTCAACCAATGATAAACAAAATAACAATGCAATCTAAATAATAAATGTAACACAAAGTTTACATCAACCACTTAGAGTCTTTCAGATTCCTCGAACTAATCACTACCAAATCGAATCAACTTACAAAAGTATCGAATCCAACACAAAGTTTGGCTTGCAATCCTTTCCTTTATTGATTGAATCTCATTCACAAAATATGAACGCAAAGTTTCACAAGTTTGCTTACAAAAGGGCAGCACTTCGTTGCAAAAGGCTAAAAGATATGTTACAATGAAAATCCCTCACAATATATAGAAAGAGGGATGAGCAAAATAAGGAAAGAGATTGAGAAAATTAAGGAAAGTTAGGTGAGCGATTTTTGGAGATCTCACCTAACTTTGACCAAAGTCAAAGTGTAATTTGTTTTCAAAATATTACATCTTTGGACTTGGTGTAATTACAATTTACAAAATGACATTCGAAAATGTCGAGAAATATTTACAAGATGCATAATGGGATGCACCGGAAATGTCTAACACTGTAGAACAGGAAGCTTCTTCACATTTCTTTGCTTGGGTGCGGAGTCTTCATACTTCTTCCTGGTCTCCTGCATGAACTTTTTATTTGGATGAACCAAGATCAAAGGACATCACCTTCGGGATCACTTGACGAGATCTGGAGAGAAACTGCAAGGATGGTGAATCAACAAGCGTTAGCAGAAAAAGTAGCATTGGGAAGCGTGGAGCGGATGACAAGGCACGCAAAACGATGCGGGAGCGAAGAAATGGGGTTCGGAATGGAAACAGAGCAATTTTGAAGAAACTAGGTTAAAAACTGCCAAAAATGTAAAGGTGCTAAAATTCAGCTCCATTGCACAAAAAATGACTAAGTCTGGAAAAAGATTGTGAAAAGTGTAAGGGCGCTAAAATTCAGCGCCCTTACATTTTTGGAGATTTCAGTCTTTGATGCAGGGGCGCTAAATTTTAGCGCCCTTGCACTTTTCAAAGTTAGAATTTATTTCAACATGTCATGGCGCTAAATTTTGGCGCTTCAGCATCTTGAGCACATTTTTGGTAAAACAAATGTAGGGATGAATGGAAATGGCGCTCTGAGTTGGCAAAGTTTGTCTGCATGGAGTTGCCATTGAAATTGGAGAATAAAGAGAAAGCAAGGGTAACAACTTACAAAGATGAAACACGAAAAACGCTGGAGAGGGATGTCGAAAAACTCAAAAAACGTATTTGCAGTTTGAAGAAAACTCGCCCAGCATGAAGAGAGGAAGAACTAAAATCATAAACAATGAAAATGGCGAACTAAAACACTTTTAAGTGAAAGAGAAAATCGAAAACCTAACTCAAGTCGAGCAATAAATTTAGGCACGAAAAGTGGCACGATTGACGAAAGACGCGAAAATCATGAAGAAACGTGCCAGGGCCAAAAAAGTTTAAGTGTCAGGAAAATGTGTAATGGCGCTAAAATTTAGAGCTATTACATTTTGGAAAAAATTCACTTTCATGCAGGGGCGCTAAATTTTAGCGCCCTTGCATTTCCAGACTTAGTCAAATTTGCTTGAAGGCAGGAGCGCACTTTTTCAGTGCCACTGCATTTTTCGTAATCTGCAAAGTATGAACAGTGAAACGTCGCGAAAGATCTCGTTTCGAAGGTCTTTGCGAGGCGAACAAGGGGGAATGCTCGAATTGACTATTTGAGACTTGGGAATGCATTTCGAGGTGGCTCAAAAATCACCTCGTTATTCATACTTGAACTTCACGAATCCTAAGAAACGGACAAGTTTCGTAGGGGGGTTATCCGTGGAACGAGCGCTGCTAGATTCCGTGATAACAGCTGGCTCCTGTTGGGGATCTTCCTTCAACCGTTCTTTGAAACGAATGAAGGGAGAAGAACTCCAGAATTCAAGTGCCTTTATCCATTGGGCTTGGAGTCAGGTGACAACGACGAAAAACAAATTTACTAAAACAAGACGCAAACTTATGCAAATGCACTTATTGAAAAGGGAAAAACCTACCTAATTAAAACTAGCCATTAATGAGACCTTCTCAAATGAAACCGTTCACAGGTTCAACAAAATAGTTGCCTTTCTTCAGCAGCTTGCAAGGCCTTCCATGATCATTAGCAGCTACATGTAGATGAGGTTGAAGCATTGCTTCATGAAAGAGATGAACAGGTTCAGCTACCTTTGAAAATATTATGGATATACTGCTGCTCCAAAATAAATCATTGAATCCAGGCTGCTCCTGTGCATCTACAAATATATCTTTAACTGCATCCTCAAGTTTATCTTCACGCTCAGGTGCAAGTGGAACCTCTGTCTTCCCATTGGCCTCCAACCAAGCAAGATGTCTTATGGGACATTCCCTTGATCGATCAAAGATTGAATGCTTCTTACCAGTTGCTACCTCAACAACTGATTCATCAACCATGGCAACCTCATGCTGATTGGGATGATCTCCTTCATGTGAATCAAATGAAGATATGATTGCACTGCATACCTCAAGATGATGTTCACCATCCTCAGACTTGGGAAAATCTGAATTATTTAGAAGAAGGTCCTCACGTGACACAAATGCATTCTTTTCAACTTGACTGAAACCTGCATGCATGTCCATCTTTTAAGATCTCAAGAAAAGATTATTTTCATTCACTTGAACTTCAACAAAATGACTTTCATCATTTTGCTCTTCATCAATGGCTTTCTGAGACTGCATAAACCAGAATTGGGAGTCGCCAGCTATGTCTACTTCCTTTTCTCGGAAGAGAACAGCGAGATCACTTGGATCGGAGTCAGGATGCTTCACTGCTCCTTTTACTAATGGTACCTCAAGAGCAAGCCTCTTCGGAGGTGAAGATAACTTGTGTTGATTCCCAACAGAAAAATTATGAGCTAGCTGCTTTTTGAGGACAAGTAGCTCATTTATCAACCTTTGCACCATAGGATCTGTCCTCGTGATGGAAGAAAATAACTCCAAAGAAGGGGTTTCTTTGGATTCATTTGATTCAATTTTTATTTGCCCAGCAAGAATGAGATCATCTTCAATTTTTGTCGCCAAGGTCTGCACCATTGCAAGAGTAGCTGCAGGTGCTCTTCTCAATAGGAAACCAACCTCAGGCACTTGAGCATTTACAAAGAAACATTTCAAGTTCTCAGCTGTAGGTTGAGCAACAGTTGGAATTCTTCGTGTCAACTTGTTGAAGTGAGCAATGAAATCGCGCATGGGCATGTGAGATTCCTTTTTCAACTGGGTGAGCTGAGCCAACAAAGCATGAGCATCTTCAGGAGGCTTGAACCTTTCTTCAAACTTGGCTATGAGAGTTGCCCAGTTTGTGATGGTACTTGGCGCCAAATGATAAAACCAATCTGCAGCAACGCCTTGGAGAGTCTCCACAAACAGCCTTACAGATACATCTTCGTATTCAACACCATGAACTCCACAAGCAATGTAGAAAGCAGCAACGTGCTCGTCAGGATGTTGTCCATCACCAAAAAACTTGGGAAAGTTCTTCCGTGAGCCTTCAGGAAGAGCATGTAGGGGTAGAACTAGGCTCAACGGACCAAAAGCATTTCCCCAAGGACCTTGAGCAGCCATTTACATGTCCTTGGTGAAATCTTGAAAAACTTATAAGAAAATAAATTACAATAGAAAAGGACACAGGTATACTTCAAACGAAAGCATGAGGCTTTAGAATGCGTATCGTGTCCCCAGCGGAGTCGCCAAAAAACTGTTGGGTGAAAATTATGTAATCAACTTTCGACAGATTACACAACTTGGACTTCAGCCACAGCTATGTGAGATGTGAATCTCTCCTCTCGGAAAGGGGAGGCGCCCTTCTTACTGCTAAGAGAAACAATAGTAAATCACAAAAGTAATTACACAATGTACACGAAAGTCACGGAGTGGGGGGGGTGTGTTACATTCATCCTTCTCTCTTTTTTCAGAGAAGATGTTTACAATGTTTCACGTGTTGGAAGTTCCGAATTCTTGATAACTAAAAACTAACAACCAGCAGTAATGCCAATATCTCTATCTCGTCAAAGCGAAGCGTAGAGATACCAGAAGTAATCAACAACAAACAAAAGAAAATAAAATGGGAAAGCTCACGAAGGCACAAAGTCGTTCCGTAGCTTTATCAATGTCGGATCTGCATAAACGTACCGTTTGCTACGTTAGAAGCACAAAGTCTTCTTAGACGCAACAATTCTTCGAACAGCATGAACGATTACAAGCACAAAGTCTTGTAGATCATCCAACCAAAATGTCAACGAGCACGAACGATTACAAGCACAAAGTCTTGTAGATCTTTCGACAAAGTATCCAAGAGAATGAATAATTATAAGCACAAAGTCTCATAGATTATCCAACAAGAACATGCATGAGCATGAATGATTATAAGCGCAAAGTCTTATAGATCACTCAACCAATGATAAACAAAATAACAATGCAATCTAAATAATAAATGTAACACAAAGTTTACATCAACCACTTAGAGTCTTTCAGATTCCTCGAACTAATCACTACCAAATCGAATCAACTTACAAAAGTATCGAATCCAACACAAAGTTTGGCTTGCAATCCTTTCCTTTATTGATTGAATCTCATTCACAAAATATGAACGCAAAGTTTCACAAGTTTGCTTACAAAAGGGCAGCACTTCGTTGCAAAAGGCTAAAAGATATGTTACAATGAAAATCCCTCACAATATATAGAAAGAGGGATGAGCAAAATAAGGAAAGAGATTGAGAAAATTAAGGAAAGTTAGGTGAGCGATTTTTGGAGATCTCACCTAACTTTGACCAAAGTCAAAGTGTAATTTGTTTTCAAAATATTACATCTTTGGACTTGGTGTAATTACAATTTACAAAATGACATTCGAAAATGTCGAGAAATATTTACAAGATGCATAATGGGATGCACCGGAAATGTCTAACACTGGAGAACAGGAAGCTTCTTCATGTTTCTTTGCTTGGGCGCGGAGTCTTCATACTTCTTCCTGGTCTCCTGCATGAACTTTTTATTTGGATGAACCAAGATCAAAGGACATCACCTTCGGGATCACTTGACGAGATCTGGAGAGAAACTGCAAGGATGGTGAATCAACAGGCGTTAGCAGAAAAAGTAGCATTGGGAAGCGTGGAGCGGATGACAAGGCACGCAAAACGATGCGGGAGCGAAGAAATGGGGTTCGGAATGGAAACAGAGCAATTTTGAAGAAACTAGGTTAAAAACTGCCAAAAATGTAAAGGTGCTAAAATTTAGCTCCATTGCACAAAAAATGACTAAGTCAGGAAAAAGATTGTGAAAAGTGTAAGGGCGCTAAAATTCAGCGCCCTTACATTTTTGGAGATTTCAGTCTTTGATGCAGGGGCGCTAAATTTTAGCGCCCTTGCACTTTTCAAAGTTAGAATTTATTTCAACATGTCATGGCGCTAAATTTTGGCGCTTCAACATCTTGAGCACATTTTTGGTAAAACAAATGTAGGGATGAATGGAAATGGCGCTCTGAGTTGGCAAAGTTTGTCTGCATGGAGTTGCCATTGAAATTGGAGAATAAAGAGAAAGCAAGGGTAACAACTTACAAAGATGAAACACGAAAAACGCTGGAGAGGGATGTCGAAAAACTCAAAAAACATATTTGCAGTTTGAAGAAAACTCGCCCAGCATGAAGAGAGGAAGAACTAAAATCATAAACAATGAAAATGGCGAACTAAAACACTTTTAAGTGAAAGAGAAAATCGAAAACCTAACTCAAGTCGAGCAATAAATTTAGGCACGAAAAGTGGCACGATTGACGAAAGACGCGAAAATCATGAAGAAACGTGCCAGGGCCAAAAAAGTTTAAGTGTCAGGAAAATGTGTAATGGCGCTAAAATTTAGAGCTATTACATTTTGGAAAAAATTCACTTTCATGCAGGGGCGCTAAATTTTAGCGCCCTTGCATTTCCAGACTTAGTCAAATTTGCTTGAAGGCAGGAGCGCACTTTTTCAGTGCCACTGCATTTTTCGTAATCTGCAAAGTATGAACAGTGAAACGTCGCGAAAGATCTCGTTTCGAAGGTCTTTGCGAGGCGAACAAGGGGGAATGCTCGAATTGACTATTCGAGACTTGGGAACGCATTTCGAGGTGGCTCAAAAATCACCTCGTTATTCATACTTGAACTTCACGAATCCTAAGAAACGGACAAGTTTCGTAGGGGGGTTATCCGTGGAACGAGCGCTGCTAGATTCCGTGATAACACGCTGAAGTCTGAAGTTAAGCCTTTCAGGCAGAAACAAAGACATTATAATCTGCAAATTCAGGATACTATCTACGCGGAAATTCAGAAGATGGTGGACTCGAGGATAATTTTTCCTATTCATCACTCCACCTGGGTGTCAAACATCGTTCCTGTGCGCAAGAAGAATGGAGAAATCAGAATTTGCGTTGATTTCAGGAACTTGAATCAATCGTCCTTAAAGGACAATTATCCCTTACCTATCATGGAGCATACATTGCAGATAGTTACCGGATCAGAAATGCTATCACTTCTTGATGGTTTTTCTGGCTACAATCAGATTGCAGTGGCTGAGGAGGATCAAATCAAGACAGCTTTCACCATGCTGTGGGTAACGTTTTCTTATGAAAGGATGCCTTTCGGACTTATCAACGCTGGTGCTACTTTTCAAAGAGCCATGGATTTAGCGTTTGGGGATCTTAGGAATAAGATCATAGTCGTCTATCTTGATGACTTAACTATTTTTTCAGATAAACGGAGTGATCACTTTTCACACCTTGTGAAAGTGTTCGAGAGATGCAGGTATCACAAAATATCTTTGAATCTGAAGAAGACAATCTTTGCGGTGACGGAGGGCAAGTTACTTGGCCATATCGTTTCCAAAGAAGGTACCAGAATAGATCTGAATCGGGTGGATTCAATTAGAAACCTATCTCTCCCTACAAGCAAAATGTAGGTGCACTCCTTTTTCGGTAAAGTTAACTTTATCCGAAGGTTCGTACCTAATTTCTCAAAACTGACGAAGGAGATTTCAGCAATGATGAAGAAGACATCTACTTTTGTGTGGACGAATGAAGGCAAACAGGCCTTTACCAAAATCAAAGAAGCTATTGCAAATGCACCAGTGTTAGTTTGACCTGACTTTCAGAAGGATTTTATCCTTTACTGTTATGCATCGGAACATTCACTGTCTGCCATTCTGACACAGAAGCTCAGCGAAGAGGGAGAATCTTGTATTGCTTTTATGAGTGCTAATTTTAAAGATGCTGAGATGCGTTATTCCCAGATTGAGAAGAATGCTTATGCTGTTGTCAGAGCTGTCAAGAATTTTAGGTTTTATCTTTTGAATTCACATACAACGGTGTATGTCACCGATCCAGCAGTCAAAAGTGTGCTTACCCAACAGGAGATGGGCACAAAAAGAGGGAATTGGATTGCGAGAGTTTAGGAATATGATCTGGAGATTAAGCCAACCAAGCTTGTTCGCGGGCAAGGTCTTTGTCGGTTGTTGGCAGAAGATGGAGATCGTAAATTCAAGAGCAATGGTGGAATTGGTTCAGAACAAGAAGTTGAAGAGGACCTTCCTTTGGTTCTACTTGTTAATTCTGCAGAAGAATGGTACACACCTTTATGGTATTATTCAGCATATGGAGAATGTCCACGTCACATGGACAAACAGTAGAAAAGAACACTGAAATTGAAAGCACAGAATTTTGTGCTTGTTAACAACGCTCTGTACAAGCGTGGCCTTGACGAAACTTTTCTATTATGTGTCGGAAAGGATCAGCAACGAAGATTGTTGGAAGCTTTTCATAATCAGGCATGCGGACACTTTTCATCAAGGGTCACTACATTTAAGATTTTGCGAGCACAGTTTTATTGGCCAACTATGTTTCGTGACGCATATGATTAGGTGTACAAATGTCAGTTCTGTCAGTAGTTTGTTGGTAAAGTGAAATTGGCGTTTTTTCCACTCAGGCCAGTTGTCATTGATGCTCCATTTCAGCAGTGGGGTATTGATTTTGTAGGACTTGTCAATCCAATTTCCAGTAAGGGGCATGTGTTTGTCCTTACAGCGACAGATTATTTTACAAAATGGGTTGAGGCAATTCCTACTAAACGAGCTACGTCTGAAGTGGTTTGCAACTTTCTAAAGGAGAATATCATTTCTCGCTTCGAAGTTCCTCGGAAAATTGTGACTGATAATGCAACATGTTTCTCGTCAGAGGAGATTTTGAGTTTTTGTTTTGATCACAACATCATGCTGTCACATTCGTCAGATTATTACCCTCAGGGTAATGGACAGGCCGAATCATCCAATAAGAACATTGTCACAATTATACGCAAGTTGGTTGAATCAAATCAGCGAACTTGGCATACTAAGTTATATGACGCTCTTTGGGCTGATCGTATAACTCCAAAAAGAGCTATTGGCACCTCGCCTTTTATACTTTTGTATGGTACAGAAGCTATTATGCCCATTACCTTGGAGTTGTCTGCTTTATAGCTGGCATCTGCAATGGAGGATGAAGAATTCAATGATCCTATTCAGAAGAGGATCTTGCTCCTAATGAAACTTCAAGAGGAGAGGACGGAGGTTGTTGATAAAATCACTCAACATCAAGAAAGAGTGAAGAAGATTTTTGATAAGAAGGCTCGTCACAGAGACTTTCAGGTCGGAGATCTAGTCCTTTTGTGGGACAAAAGGCATGAGCCAAAAGGAATGCATGGAAAATTTGATTCCTTATGGTTAGGGCCCTTCCAGATACATGAATCCACAGGAGAGAACACATACATTCTCTCACATCAGGATGGAAGGCTTTTCCCGCTTCCTTATAGCGGGCAGTATCTTAAGCACTTCAATCCTTCGGGGGAGGAGTAATATTGTAAATATTTTGTAAGTAAATTTTATGCTTTATTGTTATTTTGTTTTGTTTTTCCCCGTTTTGTGATGTTTTGTGTGTTTTAGGTGATTTAAGTAGTCTTGTTTTAGGTGATTTTTAGGTTAAGTTTTTAGGAAACTTTAATGTTTTAGGTGATTAGGAAAAGTCTTAACTCCATATACCCAACTTATAAAGTCACTGGTTTATGAAACACTGAGATTCTAGGGATCTCCTATGCCGTAAGTATCCGACATGGTCACCAGACGGAGCCTAATGTTGTACCCAAAACCAAAATTTTTGCTTCACTAAGGCATTTTTCTTAATTGAGTCTTAATCTTGTTAAAGTGATGTTAGAAGGTCGTTTTTGGGGTTTTTAAATATGGAGTTAGGGTTAGGGTTTCCAGTTAACTAAGGGTAGTGTCCAGTTAACTTTGCTTTAAATAAGGACGTGCATGCTTGCACATTGTCCATTTTTAGATTAGATGTTTCGGTTAACTGATGGTAGTTTTCCAATTAACTGTATAGTTTACTTCATTAGGGCTTAGTAATAAATCTTGCATGCATTGCAAGACTGTAGTTGACTCAAGGTGATTTTAGGGTTCCCTACACCTTTTGATGTCTATAAATAAGAGCTTTTGCTCATTTGTACATAAATTTTGCGTGATAGCATACATGCTGTGCCTACCTCACCTGTAGTATTGCTATTTTGTATCTGTTCAAGAACTTTTGCACGAGAGAGGAATATATGTTGTGCCTACCTTGCCCTCAATATTGCTCTTTTTGTATCTGTTCATGCGTTTTTACTGTTATAATGAATTGTTATGCCACATAGGGTTTCATGCAATTGTGATGGTGAATTCTTTCCTTAGTTAGATCAAATTTGTTTTTGTGTTCAATAAACTTGTTCAGATTGAGATGATAGTTGTGCCACCTTGCCTTCAAGTAGAGAATCTGCGCTTGGTTATCGTGTGTTGTTGTGAACAATAAACTTGTTCGGATTGAGCTGATAGTTGTTCCACCTTGCCTTCAAGTTGAGAATCCATATTCAGTTTATCGTGTGATGTTGTTACCAATAAACCTGTTTAGATTGAGCTGATAGATGTGCCACCTTGCCTTCAAGTTGAGAATCTATACTCGTTTATCATCTAATAGTCAAACCTTGCTCCGTTTTCTCATGCTCTGTTTTCTTGAGGAAATTGGATAGATTTTAATTAATTGGCATAGTTGTAGTTAGTAGTCTGCAAAACCAAAAAATACCCAGCTGCAACGTATATAGTTTTCGAGAAAGCCTTGTACCTCTACAGCTGAAACAAAAAGACAAGATATAGTTTAGTTTATTTTCCTTTGCAAGTACTTTTGTCAAGCACAATGAGGGAGCTTCCCCTCCTAATTTGAAGAGCACTCATTGCGTAGTGTGCATAGCTGTCTGTACCAACTCTTACTCCAGAGGTGCTAGTTGTTACGCCAACAAAGAACAAGCTATGTTTCCACATGAGAATGTAGTTGAAGATCTTCCCCAGACATCATCGCCCATAACTTCAAACGTTCCTCACACACCTCCTAATCCAAACACTCCACCACCTTTTCCTACATCACCTATTCCTACATCTACAATACCCGCAGTGGACATTTCACAATCCCCTACATCATCAACCGTACTTGATACTCCTTTAGTGACAAGTATACAAACGGTTGACATTTTGTCAAGCCCTCCATCATCCATTCCCAGCCTGTCATCTCCATCCTATGAAATTGTTACCCACTTTTACTTACTGCTCAGGTCAAGTCAAGTTTATTGGTTTAGTTTCAACTTTGTTATGGAAACTGAAGAACAAGTAAAACTGGATGAAGTTCATCGTTTTAAGGTACAGAAATTTTCATGTTTTGCTAATTGAATGTTCAGTAGTCATCATTGAGACCATTTTGCATGTGAATCATAGTTTATTGTGCAAACGTCTGAAACAGAAAATTGAAAAGATTTGCATAATAATGCTTTTATTCATTCTGTAAAAATGTTGAATTCCACACAAGCCGTGGAAGTAACTTTTCTGATTCTTACGATCAAAGGAAGAATGCATAAATAACTGTATGCTATACAACTGAAAATAACAGAGACATAGGGTAGGAGGTGATTCGTCATTGCCTGGAATGACGAATCGTTGACAGTTGAAGACGTCAGCTCCAGCTCTATTTTCAGTTGCAGCTCCATTCCAGCTCCAAAAGCGTCTGCAAGGAATATGAAAGAGGACGTTAGAGATAAAATCTCTAAGCAATAACGAATCAATCCTATCATATATCTACGCTACCAACAGAAATATAACATGCAGTCGATCAAGCATTCATCAGATAACTGCAAAAAAATCAGAAAATAAAGCATGTAATTCAATGGAAGCTTTCAGCTTCTTATATCTTGCTGACATGTTTGTTTCAGTGTGCAGGAACAGGTTCATCATGTTCATTTATCAGATATGTGGAGTAAAACGGGCTCCCACAAGGGTAGAGCTCGGCATATCAGGTAAATACCTCTCATTCATATCATACATGAGAGTCATTGATATCATCTACAGTCTTAAATAAGAAGGCTGTCATAAAAGCAACTCATAGCAGCAGTGTTCAATTCAATAACAACATATTTGAATCTATTTCATCACTGAAACTCCTAAGAACCCATTGAACGCTAAACAGTAGTGATGTTATGGACTGTATTAGCAACACACTGTGATTTTCTGAGTATTCAAGTGCAGGGCAGATTTGCAATAATTTAATTTTCTATGAGTTCTTCAACAATAAGCAACAAATTCTGTTTTAAGTCAGCATCCAAGAATAATGGAAGATGCAGTATAAGTTATTTTTCATCAAATAGGCATGTAAAACAATGTGCTTATGCTGTGATTATTCTATGAAAGTGAAACAGTTGGAGTTCTTTAAAAATAGAATTTACAAATGAAAGAACATAGCCAAGATCAAAAGATGAGGACTGTCAAAAAAAAAAAGGAAAAAAAGAAAAAGAAATATAGCTTTCAGCCTCAAAGCCCAACTCTTGTCTTAAAGGAGCAGTCATATGTTACTGATCATGCTAAATAACAGCCAACAGCTATGGAGATGCAGTGACTATTAAGCGAAAAAGGGAGACAATGAAACAGTGAAAATATTTCCAAGTAGTTATACTGGAACAACAATTTTAATATATCTAAAACAGTTATAAACATGCTGTAGTTTGGTCAAGTGAATCAACAATACAGAAATTTCTGTCATTTTCTACTTATGATCATGCATATCAAGTACTATTTTCAGCTTAAGGACACCATTGTGTTCATACAAAGAACTAAGAATGATCAGTCTCTTGATCAAGTTTATGCACAGAAGTATGGAGGACAGCAATGACAGTCATTTGCAAGTTTCTTTTGTCAAAGATAGAGTGATAGCATGAATATTGATAATATTGAGCTACAGCAGTGAAGATTAAAGAAAATAAAAAAATCTGAAGATGAAAGATATCCAGTATAGAAAGAAAAATAACTATTCTTCACTTCTTTGAAGGAAAAGAAAGATATACTTTTGTTCTATATTTTCATTAAATTCAAGCAAGTTTTTAACTTCAGATCTCTAAGCCAATAAATACAGAAAATGCAGCCTATACAGTGAGAAAGATTAAAAACAAACTGGAGTGTTTTTCTTCAAGTCTAGATAAAAGATTGCTTTTAAAACAGAAATCAGATTTCTAAACAGCACTTTGCTATAAAACAGAAAATACAGCCTATGGAGTTCAAATACAGTGAGGAAGATTAACAATCAACTGGAGTAGTCTTCAAAATCTGAGAAAAGCTTACTTTTTAGAACAGAAATCAGATTTCTATAAGATTTAAAATGCCCAGATTTGATAAAAACGTGGCTGTATTTTCCTTACGAATACAAAAAAAAAATGAAGTATTTTTATCTGTTGTGAGTTCAAGTTAAATGTTTTGCAGAAATCAAAAGGAAAACATTAGTTTGCAGCTTACAAAAGTAAGATTTTGCAGATTCAAACAGGCAAATATCAGATTCGAAGTTTGTAAACAAAGTTTGTTCTTTGTTTGTAGAAAATACTTCAAGAAATGCTCATGGCGCAGCTTGCAAAGGAAAAAATATTGCAGATTGAAAAGATTCAAAGAGCAGTTTCGAGTTTTTATCAAATTTGTTTCTTCATTTCTGGAGAAAATACTTCAAAGAAATCATGGCATGGCTGTAATACACAGAAAATACTACATTCTTTGCAAAAAATCAAAAATAAATCATCATGGTGCGGCTTGCTGGTAAGAGTATTGCAGATCCAAAAGAAACTAGTAAGTTTATTCTTTATTCTTAAAGGAAATCACTTCAAGAACGTTTATGTCACAGCTTGCAAGTAAAAATTGCAGATCTAAAGCAGAAAGACACCAAATTCGAGTTTTTTGTTGGCAAAGCTTGTTCTTTGTTTTTTTTAAAAATCTACTTCAGAGGTTCATGGTAGCAAAAATACAGATTCATTGCCCAGATTCGCATGAAAAGAAGAAAAGGCGGACTTTTATTCAAAATACCTCATGAATCTTCATTTTTTCGCATTTGAAGAAGAATACAGCAAGTTCACAACTTTAGATCTTCATAGCGGCCAAAGAAAGTGTAGATTCATGCCCAGATTTGCAAGAAGATCACACAGCAATGAAAGAACGTCATTTACAGCAGAAAATCGCGTCCCAAAGTGCCTCAACATTTTAAAAAAAAACGTCATGCTCTTATTTCGGCTCAGAAATGACCAGATTTGAAGTTCCTCATGGCAGAAAATACCAGAACAAATCAAATTCATGGCTAGGGTTTGAGGAGTGGCGGCGCCCAGGAAAGGAGAAGCAAACAAATAAAATGCAAATGAAATGCCTTTGTCTTATTTTAGGGTCCCAACCCTAGAAAGTTCGACCTTTCTCGCCTTTGCATTTAGCTTTATTCATTCTGTTCAAGTCAATAAGCTCTAAGTTTTTAAAAAAAAATTAAAATATAATGCTTAGAGTTTGTTTTCTTTCAATTTTGCATTTTAAAATCAAATGAAAATCTTTGATTAAAAATGATTGACAAATCATTTTAATAAATGATTTTATTTAAAAAATGCAAAATTAGTGCTTGGAGACTTATTTTAATTTTTGCATTTTAAAAGCAGATGTAAATCTTTATTAAAATGATTTGTTAATCATTTTTAATAAATGATATTTAAATGCAGAATTAAAATTTTGATCTTGCTAGGTGGTATTCCAACTTGTAGTTCTTTTTAAATTGTAAACTTTATTTTTTAAAGTGATCAATTATAAATCACTTCTGAAAAATAAATGTTATTAATGCAAGTTGAAGATATTTGAGATATGACAAGAGGAGCCTTTAAGTGGAGCATTAAATCTTGGAGATATGACAGTTTGTTTATGCCAAGTGGAGGTTTTGGGTTGCTAGATTCAGGGGAGGAGTTATTAACTGATATGACACCTTTTTTGGAGACTTTTGAGTCCTATTTATGAGGATTTTTGTTCCTATCCGGGTCTGGAAGACTTTTTCCTATTTGGGTAAGTTGTTGGAATGTTTGAGAGCCTTCTTTTAGGGCATTTTTACCAAATCCGACTCCTTATCCAAGGTGGGGCCCTTTTTTCTAGGGTTAGGGTGGAGAGTTTGAGCTTATTTATTCTCTTCTTCATTCCTTTTTATGTATGCAAAAATTCTGGAGTGGAAGAGACTTTGTACTTTCTGAAGGACATGGTGCTATTTTGTTCCAAGTATTGTATCAGACTTTGGAGTATGTATTTTCAGAGCCTTTGAGGGCCTTTATACAACATTTTGGATCTATTTCTGGTGTCATGTTTGTATGCAGATTGGTGATTGATCTTTCTTTTCTGTGTTTCTTATCTGAAACCTTTTAAGTTTGTCTCATTTTGGCATCTTTGTGACTAGGAATTCTCTTCACAGGTTGAGGGTTGTATCAATTTTTAGATATATTTACTGTGATTAATATCCTTTAAATATCATTCTGATTTCAGATCTTCCTTTGAAATATTTATGTGTTGAGGGTTTTACCAGTTATTGTATCATCTTATAAATGGCTGTGGGTTCATTCTGTGCTAAGGAAAGTGATTTTGGTGTATCACCCATTAATTAGTTTCAGTCTTCAAGTTCCTTTTATCTCTTTTCTCCCCCTTTTCTTCTAAAGTCTTTAGGTTTGAAGAGCAAAAATAGATATTTATTCAACAGGAACCGGCCTAGAATCCGGAGGTCTCATTTTCAGTATTGCATATCCCACATGTAGAATTTGAGTCCCATGTTATGCCAAATTGCTGAGTTTGAAAATCTCAGTAGGGTGCAAATTTGGTGCATAACAGATATCACTTCAGAAGCTGAGTTTAACAGGTTCATGAATGAATCCATGCATGATCAATTCAATGTGCAAACTACTGGAGCAGTCATGACAGACACTACGCCAATTATCACTATACCAGTCATTCCTTCAGAAGTGGCGGTGACAAGAGAGTTGACAGTCGGCCAAGAAGCTCGTACCTCCTCTCTTCCCCCTTGGTTGGTATCTCAAGTCTCAAAGAGGAAAAAAGAAAATATCTCTCCAGAAGAGCTTGATCTTGAAGAGATAGCCCCTCCAAAAGCCAAGGGGAAGAAAAAGGCAAAAGTATAGTCATGGCTTCATGTTGACAAGGCCGGTCACAAGTATGCAGAGATTGGCGTACCACCTCAAGAGGAAGGAGATGTCAATATGGAGGACTACACAGTGACAAGAGTTCAGCTTGGCAAGGTAACGAATGAAAGTGCAAAGGCAGATGCACAAGTAACCTTTGATATATTGGCAAGAAGACTGGACAAAATGGAGCAAGCTCGAAACACCTACAAACAAAGGGCAGAGCATTATGCTACTGTTTTAAGGAGACTTGCAGGATCTTCAAGTAATGCACAACCGTTGGCAATGGTAAGCACTGAGGACCCAACTGTGAGGAAGGATGAGAAGTTTGCCTCCAAAGGTAGAGTGTTATATGATTTTATTAATAAAATTGTAGAACATGGTTCTCAGATTATAGTTGCTGCAGATGAAAAAACTAGTTAGATAGCCAAGCTCAAAATAGAGCTTGATAAGGAAGAAAGTGTACTTTCCCAAGAGCGCAGAGAAATGGAAAAATGCCTGTTATTGTGGTCACAAATGAAATAGGCAAAGCTCAGCAAATTGGTGGAAGTTGGGGTGATCCCTGACAAGAAGAAATACGTAGAAGTAAGAGAATCACTAAACCGCCGTATTCAGATAATCAAATTTCTTACAGAAGACCTCCACTAGGTGTAGGAAGATGTTGAAGGGTATCTTGCTATCCTTGAAAAAGGAATTAAGAAGTTACCAGGAGAGCTCCTTGAAGAAAAGCGTATCTTCCTTTCAGCCACAAAACTTTCCGAGATCTTCAAAGAAGCCATCATGAATCAAGTAGAAAGTGCAGACTTTTTAGAAGCCTCTATGCATGTTATTTGTGATACACGGTTCACTCTTGACAACCTCAAGATACATTTTTGCAGGTGCAAAAAAGTTCACTCATTTGCCATGAGATCAATCACCAGGATTCACACCATTGTGGATTACACCGTTGGTCCAGATGAGACATTCATGCAGGAGACCAGGAAGAAGTATGAAGACTTCCGCGCCCAAGCAAGGAACCATGAAGATTCCTAATCTCCAGTGTTAGACTTTTTGATGCTTCCCTTTATGCATCTTGTAAATATTTTGTGACATCTTAAATGTCTTTTCTGCAAATGTAATTACACTGATATCTGAGATGTAGTTTCACGAAGATGAATTACATTTTGACTTAGTCAAAGTTAGGTGAGATTTTCCTAAATTAGCTCACCTAACTTCTCTAATTTTACTCAACTGATTTTCTAGTTTTACTCATCCCTCTCCTTTATAAATATGAGGGATTTCTTTTGTAATCTTTACCTTTAGTATTTTGCAATGAAGTGCTGCCTTTTTTGAAGCAAATTTGCAAAACTTTGTGTTCATATTTTGTGAATGAAATTTGATCAATAAAGAAGAGAATTGCAAACCAAACTTTGTGTTGGATTTGATAATCTTGTGGATTGATCTTATTAGTAGTGGTTAGTAGACGATATCTGAAGGGCTTCAAGTAATTTATGTAAAATTTGTGTTACATTCCTTATTTGGATTTACGTTTATGTTTGAATTTTTTTGTTGAAAGATCTACAAGACTTTGTGCTTGTAATTGTTCATGTTGTTCGAGGAATTGCTGCATCTAAGAAGACTATGTGCTTCTAATGCAACAAACGGTACTATTCTCAATATCCATTGTTGAGAAGCTATGGAACGACTTTGTGCCTTCGTGAGCCTTTCTCCCTTTTATTTTATTTGTTTATTATCATCATACCTAGTATCTCTATGCTTTTCTTTGACAAGGTAGAGGTATTGGCATTACTGCTCGTTTTTAGTTTAAAGTTATCTTGAATCAGAACTTCCAACCGTGAAGCATTGTAAAACATCTTCTCTAAAAAAAGTGAGAAGGATGAATGTAACACAGCCCCTTCCCGCGCCCCCACCCCCATTTCGTAAGTGTAGTGTACATCGTGTAAATACTTTTTAGTTTTACTATAGCTTCTATTAGCAGTAAGAAGGGCACCTTCCCTTTCTAAGAGGAGAGATTATATCTCACATAGATGTGGCTGAAGTCTAGGTTGTGTAATCTATTGAAAAGATGATTACATAATTTTCACCCAACAGTTTGCAGTAATTTATGTAAATTTTTTGGGTTTGTTGTACTTTCTATACCAGCAGTCAAATAACCCTATTTCAGACTTATAGTAGTATAATTAGTCTTGTTTAATCTGATCTATATCTCTTCTTGGAGTTTTGGGTTGGTTTTAGAGTGTTTCTTGTTGTGTTTTCAATCATAGTGCAGTATGGTGACTGTTTGCTTGCATGTGAAGTTGTTATCTCAGCTCTTAGAAGTGGTTTCAGTGTATTGACAGCGAGTTTCCGTTCAGTTCTGAGCAGTGTTATTAGAAGGTCCGTGAGTTATCAGACCTGCATCAGCTTTAGATATCATCTATTAAGGTACACTAAGGAACATGACTATGTGAATTATCTGTGCTTATTGAATTAATCCAATGTGTTGCATCAGTCTAATTTTGAGATCAGAATTAATATATTACCCAAGTTGCAACAGTATATCTTAGTCCTATGTTGTTTATAATGCATTTCATATCAATCTTGTAAACTTTAGATGGTTTAATTGTTGAAGGGTTTTAATTTGCATGCATTTCATATTGTAAAACTAGATGGTTTACCACCAATTGCTATAGCATATCATTCAGCCTGTTTTGGCATTGAACAAGATGGCATTATTGATGATTTTGGTCAGAGTTAAGCTTAGACATTTTGCTAGTGGCTAGCATTGCATTCATGCAGTCTGTCGAAGAGGTGTTGATAAGATTGGTTTTGCTGCTCGTGTGTCATTTTACTTGTGCCAAAGAGGTGTTTATTAGGCTAGCTGAGCTGTCTATGTATTCTGGTCAGCTTACTGCCATATCATTCTATAATTGCATTCATTCAGAATGGTTGTGTGGTTGGAGGCACCATGTGCGCTCACCTTGCCCACTCTGGTATTTTGGTGATTAGAAAGTGTTAAAGACATTGCATATTCATCTTTATATTGCAAAAAAAAAAAAGTAGGGTGGGTTGTTATAGTGCCCCATTTAGGCAGCCTAGAAATAATAAATAAAGTTGTCTTTTACAAAGCTGGCAAAAATTACAATAACCTTAATTATTATTAGAATAATTTCCCTAACCCAACCCATTAACTTACAAGAAATTTGAAAATAGGCTAAGGGACCATGTCATACACCTAGGGCTGTTAAGGGGACATGACACACTGCTCTATTATTTTAGTCTATTCTAGTTAAAAAACCCACAAATTACATGAGGGAAGCTGCTTCAGTTTGTAGTTCAAAATCACATCTTTTGTTTGGCTATTGAAAAAATATATAGCTCCACCTTGCCACATGAATAATAAATAACTTAGATAGTGTTTTGAATCCTGACATCTCTTATCAAAAAGTGAATGGCAGAAAGAAAAATTATTCCAATGCAATGCTGTTCCTTCTCTAATATCTGCTCAAGCTCTTTATTCAGTATTTTTTTATGCCCCATTAAATCAAATATTAAAATTCATTGTTCTGGATAATCTTTGGCGAACACTTATCTTCAGTTCAATAATAGTATTGATGTGGGGGATGACAATACAAAGGAAGGGAAAATTTCATTTGGGCCACAGATATTTTTGAAATCCACATAATTTTCAAAATTCATGTCCAAGTGGGAGGTGGGAAACAAGATTGCATGTCAAATGTTTTTACTAAAACACATGTATTTTTAACTATTGAGGTATAGTGCACACATATGAATGAAATTTATTTTTAAATATTAAGATACAGTGCACAGTTATGCTGGGAATCCCTTGCTTTTCCTATGTATGCATAGTGCAGGCTTATGCCATCATAGGAACTTATGGCTTGTAAGACAGGTATATCGGAACTTGGAACTTGATTGTAGAACTAGACATAACCAAGATATGGATTTTTTTTGTTGAAATTATTTTTTAAAATGTAGTCATTCCAATATAACTGCCTGGTCCCTTCCTGTATAAATGTGTGCTCAAGGTTGAATTTTGATTGATGACAACATTTCCTCACTAATACTTTTGAAAGAAAAATATCTTTTATCATTAAGTCCTACATTTTGTCTACCCTATTCTAGTACGAGTTTCTTGATTATGTGGCAGATGTTGTTTGATTATACGAATAGTCATTGTTCTTGTTGACTGGACAGGCATATTGATAGTACCGGATTAACTGGAGAGATTCCGAGCACTTTCAGAAATCTATGGAAATTGAAGATTGTGTAAGATTCTGATATAATTCTTCACAGCCTGTGTTCTTTATGTTATATTTACAGACTTCATAATATGGTTTCACCTGTTGGGAGGGTAGGCATCCTTATTTTTGTTTTGGCTTGCAGATCGGCATCTGATAATCTATTTACAGGTGCAATACCTGATTTCATTGGAAACTGGACTGACCTAACTGAATTGTAAGATATTTTTTCTGCAAATTTACAACTTATGGTTTTAAGTTTATGTAGATCATTTTGAAATCCGTCTGATGTCAGTCCAGTGTATGCTCATTGGTAGATACCTTCATTTAATGTATGTATGTGTGTGCACATTGTGTTCAAGTAATCTGGTTTTAATTACCATATTACATCAAATTGACCTTGTTAATATCTGTTGCAATAGGATAGAAGTTATAGTCCTCATCTTGCAAGAGAAAATTGCTATTGTATGATACATTTATAAAATGATGCATACATAAAATTTAAAAAGAAAGAGACAGGTGCATATATGCATCTATTTTTTTGTGATTTCAGACACTAATTCCTTAATGTGACAAATTCATCAGCATTTTTTTGTAAAAAGTATAATTCTCCTTGGCTCACATTTTCTGCAGTAACTGTAAACCTTGTTCTCTGCTACACAATCCAGATAAGCAATTCCTGTAATGTAAAATTGGCAGAGAGTACCAAACACTTTAAAATACCATGTTTTTTGATCTGCTTGTGCATACGCCACAACCTGAACACATATTATTCTTAATAAAACTTAAAAAGTTAAAACATACCATGTGCAAGCATATCCTATGATTGTTTTAAGACAAGGTAGGTTTCTTGGTGGTGGTTCTTCAATATGGCTAAAAGGACTTTAAATTTATCTACTTCTAACATTGATTAGAAAAAAAATGATACATAAGTACTAGCAATTCAAAATGGTGATTTGTTAGTACACCTAACATTTTGTCTGCATCTCGTGACAACCTAACTAATATTTCAAATACCAATAAAATTTAAAACCTTTAGTTTATGGGAGAATTAGATTGTATATTGATTTCCTGTCACTGAGGTAGTAAGATAACTTAATGAGAAAATTGCATTCTTACATTATACTGAGGAGTACATTTTGAAATGAAGGCTTCCTACAAGAGGACATAAAAGAAACTGTTCTCATTTTTATTTGTAGATTTTTTACCAGGGTTTATTATTTGTGTTGAAATTTTCTCTATTCTTGCATACTATTTTGATGTCCAGTCTTTTCTATTCTATATATTTCATTATATATGTTGACCAATTAGTTATGCAGGAAGATTCAGGGAACTGCTCTCAAGGGTCCAATTCCTTCAAGCTTCTCCAACTTAACCTCTTTGAGAAAACTGTATGTGTTGTTTTGTGTAATTTTTGGTGTTTGTGCTCATATTGTCTTTGTTTACTTGATGTTCCAATGCGAGGAAGTAAATAAAATCATAAATTGGAATCATACCTCCATTTTTTTAGCTATTCTGTGTATTTTTATTCTAGCAGGATAATAAGTGACTTAAATTTGGGTGTCATGTCATTAACATTCTTACAAGGCTTGAAGAATTTAAATCAACTGTAAGTAAAATAACCTGCACCTAAATGGAAAGTCTTTTGTTTAGTTATTTGTTTATTACACAGTATTTTCTAACATTTTATGTGTTGTGCAGAATCCTGAGAAACAACAAGATTTCTGGTGAAATCCCTTCATTTATTGGTGGATTGAGTAAATTGCAGTACTTGTAAGATAATGTTGCACTATGCCACATAATTTAATTTATTCTTTCTTTTTATCATTTATTTATCATGACCATTTTTGTTTACTGATAAATCAGATAGTGCAGACACAGTACCTGTAGATCCATTACATTCATAAGAAAAATTAGACTGATCTCTTGCAGTGTGCCTGATTTAGGGAGAAAATTATTACACATCCTCAGCTACCTACATAGATAAACAACTAAGACATACTGTCTCATGATATGGGTTCAAGAGAATTGAAAACCTTCTGGGTTGGTGGAGATCTCAGTGATTGCCAAGGGTTACTCCATGGTTATCTTCTTCTCTAAGTAGGAAAGAGAACAAGAATTCCAAGAGGGCCATGGTTCATGACAAAATTTTGGTCTTTCATGAAACATTGGTCTGTGTCCTTTAACCAATTGGATGATCTCCCAAATATGGTCCTAGTTTGGGACAAACTCTTTCTGCTTCCAAGTAATTATTGGCAAGAATCTTCCTTGATGAAACTAGTAAATGCCATTGACAAATACATTATTGCCTAAGAGTTAACCAAAAACCTTGGAGTGCTGATCTATGCAAGAATTTTGTCATGAAATAGACTTCAAAAAGCTCTTTCTTGATAGAATAGTTGTGGAAATACATGGAATAGAATGGGAGAAGCCAATATACTATTGAAACATCCCTATTTAGTGGAGAATCTGTCATGAACATGGCCACTTGGCTAAAGAATACCCCTCTCAAGGAACCAGGAACAATTGAGTAGAGAACTCAAATGGTCCAAATTCTCAGCAGTAGCCACAAGAAGAGAATCAATCTACATCTATTGAAAAACAAATCAAATAGAGTACATATTTGGTCTAAAGCTAGTACACTTGTCATGAACAAGAGGTTGAGACCAAATTCCAAAGAGCATAGTTGAGGAAAGGAAAAGGATCATGAATAGCAAGTGTAGGTATCTAAAACACATATTAGTTATAATTATATATTGGTTATGTTGTACTTTCGGTTAGTCGATGAGTATGGCTATGCCTCATCAGCTAATTGAATTAGTTTTGGTAGTTATTGTTGATTGGAATTCCTTGGAAACCATTGGAAGTTTATATTGTTCTTCCATAGTCAGGAAAAGGGGACCGTGTTGTTGGAAATGTTCCCTATTTCTAGTTTTGTATGAAAGCATTGAATGAATAAAGAAAGAAACTATTATATCTCTTGAATTACTGTGCTGTTCTCAATGAATCATTTACGTATGTGAACTTAGTTTAGTATGCTTTACATAAATATATAATCCATTTAGCAAGTAAACATTTGGTGTCATTTCCTTTCAAGAAGTTGGGTTAAAATTGCAATATAGATGGGGCAGTTGGTTGAAGAATTTGTACAATCAAATCAAGAAAGAGAAGACAAACTCGCAAAAGACTTGGTGAATGTGTGGGATATATCTATAAAGGAACATATGTGGAAGGAAGCCAAATGAAGGAAAGTTCCTCAAGAAGTCATTTGTGATAATTTAAGAGTAAGTGAAGAGTATACATACTCCTTGATCATATTCCATGACTCCTTGCATTAAATTTCATAATATTTTAATATTTGCATGCTGAATGGGATCATGAAGCACAAAGACAACAAATAAAGCAACGTTATGATGATAGAAATCAATGAGAGGAAGAGGAATGAAATACAAATTAGTGTCATACTCCCAATAATTAATTAATGCCTTTATACCCAAATAAAAGTTGTAAAAAATATATATTAGTTAAGAAATAGAATAGGAAGTGAGATGCTCCCAAAGGATCATAGAATAAAGAGAGAGAAGGAGACAATTAAATCAAAAAATTGAAGAAAAAACAACTGTACGAAGGAGCCTATCTTGAGAAAGTAAAAGCCAAAATGTGAGTTGAAGCAAAAATTGTAGTTGGGAAAACAAAAGCATTTCCACTTGAAGAAAATACGGTGGAGATAGCCAAGAAATTTCCACTACTTGATGAAGCATGGGTCAATCTATTCGACCAAGTGAAAAAGTTAGTACTGTTGTCCCTGATTTTTGACATGCAAAAATTAGAGATAACCCATCAAAATTGACATTTTTAGGCCTCAAGGAACGTATTACGAGGTACATAGGTTGGGAATTTTAAGTTTTGGGTCTATAGTCCTTTTGGCCAACATTTTTCATTCACTCTCGTCCGTTTTTGTGAAATTCTGAGTCATTTTTGATGTGTTTTTGGTCAATTTCGGGTTTCTTGGGCATCACTGCAAGTAGGGGTTTTGATTTCTTACTACAAGTAAGTGATAGGAACTTTTTGCCTTTATTACAAGTGAGTAATAGGAACTTTTTGTTCTAATTACAAGTTGTAGGAACTTTTGAGATAACTTACAAGTTGTAGGAACTTTTTGTTCTAATTACAAGTTGTAGGAACTTTTGAGATAACTTACAGGTTGTAGGAACTTTTTCTTCCAACTGCAAGTTAAAAGTTAACTTGTAATGAGACTTAAAAAACCCGATTTGCAAGTGAAAGTGCTTTTAGTCACTTCATAAATTTCATGTAACTTGTAATGGGGGTCTCAAAACCCGACTTACAAGTTAAAGTTTTAAAATTTGTTTGTAACTTGCAATGGGGGTCTAAAAACCTAATTTGCAAGTAAAGGGCATTTTTAAAGTTATTTGTTATATTGTTCACTTGTAATGAGCATCAAAAAACCCAAAATGATAGCAATGAAGTTTAACAAGTTAGTTTAAACTTGTAATGAGCATCAAAAAACCCGAAATTAGTTTTGCAAGTGTTTTTGTGGATTTTTAGCTTGCTCTTGCTCATATGTACCCCGATTGGAGAGATTTTTGCATGAAGAACACTTGGAAAAGTTTGCAACTTTATTGAATCCCCCATTTTTGCTCTACCATTGCCACGTTTTTGCAAATTTGAGTTTATATATGGTGCCTAGGGTTTTTCTTCTTCATTTTGGCATGTAAACTCTTGTTGCAGGTATATTATTTTTTTGTTTCTTTTTATTTTAGTATTTTTGTTGCTTTAAAAATTTTGTTCCTGGGTCGCCGTTCTATGGAGATTGAGATTGCATATTTTAAAAAAACGTGTTTAGCTGAAAAATGCGTTTTTCCACTTCATTCGTAATCATTATTCATAAAAACATCATTCATCTCTCTTTCATTTCATTCGCTTTTCCATTCTCCCTTCATTCACTCGCTTTCATTTCATATTCACTCATCTCATTTTCTTTTACCATTTTTCTTCATCATCATTACCATTTTTTGCAAAAAATGACATCTTGGATACAAATCGGGTTTTCATGATCTAACTACAAGTAAGAGATTTTGACTAAAATTACAAGTTGAAATAGTAACTTGCAATTACCTACCTCATTTTTCCTACCTTGTACTCGGTTACTTGCAATATGTTCCAAAAATCCCGATTACACACTTTACTTGTAGCCAGCATCCAAAAACCCGAAATGCTTCAAAAATGCCTAAAAGTCGAACTTTTTGGACTTGACTGCAAGTTATGGTTAAAGGTTTTGACTTGCAGTTTTCAAAGATGTGACCCAAGTTTTCCTTTTTCCATGAAAATCATATGTCGTTTGCACTTGTATTCAGCCTTCCAAAACTTGAAATTGAGCTTTGGCCTCACTTTTGCAACCCCTTTGTCTCATTCTCGTTAGTCCTGTTTGCACACATGACCCACCAAATCCATAATATAAGGTGTTATCACTTGGATTTTGCACTCTGTTGAATGTAAAATTCAACAATCCAGTGTAACATGGGAATACCTCTAAAGTTGTGGCTTCTTGTAAACAGAGGTCAACCTCTAGAGAAGGCCGGCTTCCTTTGTGCTACCACCTAACTACTGATTTTGTAAAGGAAAAGATTAGAAGGAGAAAACGTTAAAACTAATGAACACAATATCTCTATGGTGATGCACCAAATTTACTAAGAAGACATATAACACAGCTTAAACACACAATTTCAGTCAATGACAAAAGCATTGTCGTACACAACTCAATCACATACGTTTTCTGCATAAACATTTCATGAAAAGGTTCATATGGCTACACTTCTAGAAGGAAGAAATAACTTCACAATTAGAGAATACTGCATTTTAAACACATCTCACAACCTGCAAAAATACATATTGCTCTACAGAACGGTGCTGAGATAAGACATAACCACAAGGAATCATACAGTTTCACAAGTAGTTTCATCAATTATACGAATGCACACGATTTAATAGAGAGATCGAAAAGGTAAAGTGCTTATACTCATTGATTATAATGGTGAGCAATGATATACATGTTTGTCATGAGCTACAAAACATAGCCTCTCTTCTGCAAAGAACTCCACAAGTTACAAAAGCAGAAAAGTACCAAGTCCCAACCCTCCAAAAAGAGGCAAAAAAAATGTCATATATACGAAAATCCTAGCCCCTAGGGCTTACAAAAATAGCCCCCTACAAAAAAATGTTCCCTTAGATCTTTTAAATAAAGTTAATGTTGCATTCAAGTGTATCCCTGTTGTCCATGTCGGTGTGAAGGATCGTCTTCAGGAGAAGTCTTCTGATCTTTTGCAACCACAGTATTAATTTCATGGCCTCCGTGTACACCCTCAAACTTCCCTTCCGAACTACCTTGAATGCCCTGAGGTACTATCATTAATGTCTATTGACCCTCGCCAGTTGACATCCCAGCTGTCGCTGCGGTTTGCGCCCTTCTGTTTACCGACGACACCTCCTGGATATCAAACTGATCCATCGCTTTATTCTCAGAGCAGATCCACGTTGCTTATGCTCCGTTGATCTTCTTCACAGGGGTCAAACTACCATGGCTCTCCTGAAGCCTCCTCCGATTGGCTGAACAGATGTTACATGGGATCACTATACAATCAAAGTTCGCTCAGACTGAATCGCATGTCGGTGAGACACTTACCGTGTCTCCCCAATGCGATTATACTCTACAACAACATCGGCGTAGCATACAACCGTCGGTGAGATTTTCATCGAGCTGCAAAATTCATATTGACATCCCTGAAGCCATCAGCAAGACTATCGTCTTTGGCCAAACATCATAGCGAGCCCACAGGAGCTATAGCGATATCCCCCTTTCCATTGCCGAGACAATCTCATTTGGCAAGAGGTCATAGCGAGCGCTAAGAGTCATGCCGATATCCCTTTTCGATTGGCAAGTCCATCACTATCGGCAAGACTCTCCATTGTCGGAAGGAACTTTTATTGAGCCCTTCATCCTTCAGGGAGACACCATCGGGTCGGGGAGACATTATGCCGAAGGCAAAAAACTTTCGACGAGTTGAGACCACTTTGGCAGGACTCTGCTTGGTCGCCGAGACATTACGGCGAAGTCAAACCTTTCGCCGAGACCTCCTTTCCTGTTGGGAAAACATCGCTCGGTCGGCAAGACCTTTTGTCGAGCTCTTTCGTTCTCCCCAAGTTCATTCTCTTTCGGCGAGACCTCACCGTATCGGTGAGACCTCATAGCGAACACAAACCACTTTCCTCGGGCTCAAACATTTCTTTTGGTGAGACACTGACAAGTCGGGAAGACCTCACGCCGAAGCCCCATCATTATACGGCTGTGCTCCTCCGTCGGCGAGACCCCCATGTGTCGGTGAGACCTCTTGCCAAAAGCACAACCCTTCGCCGAGACCCTGCATTTCGGTGAGATTCTCCCTCATCGGCGAGACGTTACACCGACCGCCTCCATTTAGAGAGACCCCACCCGATGACATCCTTCTTCGGTGTGACCTCCTGGCGGTCGACAAGACTTCTCAGCGAGGTGAGAATCTTTTGGCGAGCTCAGACCATTTCGGGGAGACTCCCATGTGTCGGTGAGAAATTATGCCGAAGGAAATCCCCTTTGGTGATACTTTACACAATCGGAGAGACATTACATCGACCGAAATCATTCCCCCCGATGCCACCCTTGTAAAAAAATGTTGGCATGACCTCCCTCCAAGTAGAGAGATATATGAAGACTCATGGGAGCACGAATGTCCTGGCAACGGGTGTATTAAACCAAGTAGAACGCACTGCTAGTCGGCAAGACAACAGGAGGGTCTTGTCAACTTTCTTCTCTGATGAGTTTTTTTTGGTGCCAAAACTGATCGAGGGATGCCTTCCAACAGACCTCCTTGTGAAATATCCTCAGGTGCATGATCTAACCCTCGATGCAAATTCCCCATTTGGCCTTTATGACCCTGAAACACAATTTGTCCTGCCCGATTGAGCCCGTAGGTGAAAATCGGGTAACATTTCTGGCGACCTTTGCTAGATGTTTGCCTGCTAAACATAGAAACTAGCAGCCAAAACTTGTCCATTGGGCATGGGGTCATTAGGAAACTCAAAAAATCAAAAGCGGCTTGCATCTCCTCCAACTCACTTGAGACTCATAGAAAAGATCAGGGTAGTGGAAACTTATGAAACCGGAGAAACTGAAAAGAAACTATTTACTGTGCTGGAACAACACTTAGGGAATGAAACAACAATCAATCTGTTGGTGTTTAAATTCGCACCTCTGGTACGCGTATTTGAAATGGACAGCTATGCACAGATAAACTGCTCTTCAAATTAGGAGGGGAAGCTCCCTCTTGCTGATGGTGTCGAAAGAAAGTAAACTAAGAACTAAGTTGCCTATCTTTTTTATCAGCTTAGAGCACAAGGTTTATTAAACACAAACGCCTACAGCTGAGATTTTTGTTTTGGGAACTTCAACTACGACTAACTTAAACTAAAGACGTTTCTAACTTCTCAAGTAATAAGTAGAGCAAGAGAAACTAGAAATGGACAAGGTAGATTTCTGACAAAATACTTCAATAAACTCTCTCTCAACAAACATCTACACACTTCAATGCAAGTTGAAATCAAGATCATAAAAGTAGAACATAAATAACGGAAATCTGAGATTTGGACCAAGGCAAAGGAGGCTCATGATTTTATTACTCAAACTTCGAACAAAGCTCACTTCTAACATGCCTGGAACAAGAAATTGCAGCTAAAGAGGCTTGCAATCTTGCTCTTACACAATAGAAACAACAATCACACTAACTCCTTGTTGGCTAAAGAGGCTCAACAATTTTCTATCACAACACAATTGAACAATACTTGAGCAACAAATAGAAGGCACAATAGGCTCAACGTTTTGTTCTCACTAGCACGGTTAAGTAAAGAGAATGAACTGAATAACAACTTGCTGCAATACAGCTCGCAATTTGTTATCACAATAACCATTGTTCAATAGTTGAGCAAAGGCTCTTATTTATAGACAAGCAGAGGAGTAGGGAACCCTAAAATCTCCTTGCTTTCACAATCTAGGGCTTGCTCAGCAAGCAAGCTTTATTACTAAATCTAGAAAGAAGATAACATCTAAAACCCTAGAAAGCAGAAAAAGCGGGAAACGCCAACTATTACATTCTATCTTCTTTCTCTTCTCAAAGAATGGATAAGAATTATTCCAAGAATAGAAAGAAAGTGGGAAAGAAAGCTTCTTAGAAGAAAGTTGCTTTAAAGCTCGATCACATCCGCTAGAAAATTAGAAACTATGTCCTGGTTCGGTGCATTTATACCCTCAATAGCAAAGCACCGCTTTTCTAAAATATCTTCAGCATCTGCAATAGATCTAAGGAAATCTTCGACCTCATTGGCCGTTTTCACGAACTTTGCTGACATCATCGAGATATGACCTATCCTTCCGCCAACTGGATTGCAACCGCGAACAACACTCTGAAATTGATCAATCTTCTTACTATATTTGTCTTTATGCATCTCCCATATTCTTTCACATTCACCCTTTGAGATAGTAACACTTTTAGGCCATGGGGGAATGGAAAAACACTTTTCGATAATATCAAGCTTTAGATTGCAAATCAATCTGCCATCTACTGACTGGATCTCCCTTGTAGCCGGGTTGTAATGCTTGATGCAAGCGATTACGAACTCAAGAATTTGAACTGATATAGGGATGGACGCTGCTGCGAGGAGTCCAGAATGTCCCAAGTTCCTGATTAAGGTGTTGCCTGTGCTCTCCAAGGCGTGTAGATCGAACATCGGCTTGATATGATGCAAGTCTATCTCAGCTATTTTGATATAATCGTGATAGAGAGTTGATTCAGTCTTGAAAAAATTGGGAGTGTACTCATTTGGGAAAACTTGAAGAACGACTGTAAACTCGCCTAGGTGCAGACAAGTCTTGAGCAATTTCTATTTTTAGAATGCTGATTTTCTTGCTCGAAGGGACAAATTTTCTGAGATATGGGTTTTGTTCGAACTTGATGCAAGACCACCTAGATAGTTTGTTTTTGAAAATTTTGAATTTTGCTTGAAAAACAACAAACCCTAATTTCTTCAATTTTTCCTAAAAAAAGCTAGCACCTGGGTTTTGTTCAGAATATGATTAGAAACAGACCCAGTTGATTAGATTTGCAAAACCCTGATGGCTAATCGAAAAAGCAGCCAACCCTAGAATTTGAAATTTTCTTGAAAAAGCTGTTATATGGGTTTTCTTCAGAAGACTGATTTGAGAGGACCTAGATGGTTGAAAACTGAATGCACTGAGGATTTCACTGACATGCAAAATAAAAGCAGCTGCTGCAACTTGATGAAGTTCTTGAAAATTTCTTCAGAAGAACAAAGTGAAAAGACCCAGATGACTGAAAATTTGAAAACCTTGGCCTTCTTCTTGAAAAACTTGATCTTCTGGATGAAAAAGCTTGAAAAAGCAAGGGTTTATGTTGTTGATCTAAAAAAATCTAATGAAAAACCAGAAAATATGAATTCTTGAATCATAAAAATTCTTCAAACTTGTTGCTTCAACTTTCTCCTTTGGATGCTACCTGCAAAAATAATAAAAATAACATTGAAAAGAGGTGTTAAATAGACTTAGGGTTTTGTTTTTACTTTGCTTTCTTTTGCTTTTATTTCCAAAACCCTAAAATCTCAGCTTCATTGAACTTGGACGCCATCCTTCACTTGCAATTTTGAAACTTTTTTGAAAATCTTGAAAAAATTTCTAAGGCATGAGAAGTTGGGCGCCCTTCTCTACCAGGGGCGCCCACTTCAAGCAGTGTTAGTCAAATTTTTAGCATTTTCAACTTTTCTTCATTTTGACCCCTTCGCCTCTGATTTCCGGTTTGCAGACTAATCCGAAAGGCGAGCTGAAAGATCCATCGCAGAGCATGACTGATTCTGAGAAGGTTGTTCTGGAGGTGCCTCTGGCGAAAAACTTCATGTGGACCTTTGAATTAATGGGAGCCTTTTCCTTCCAGGGGCGCCCACTTTACCTAGAGTTAGCCATTTTAATAATCTTCAACTTTCTTCATTGACTCCTCTTTTACAGATGATCTCATTGAATCTGGAGCTCCAGACGTCGGATTGTTTGCCTATTGTGCTCATCGTGAAGCTGGCGAGATATGAGGAGGGGTCTTCTGAGATGAACTCTGTTAAAAAGTGGATTTTCCCTTCAAAGCTTGGGCGCCCATCTTGGCTGGGGGCGCCCACGTTCACCAGACTTAGTTTATTTTTTACCTTTTTCACCTTGCTTCTGAACTTCGAAATTCAGCTCTTGCTAGACCCTCTATTCGGCTTCTTGTATCTGGCGACTGCGACCTCCGATAGATGTGTTGGATATCTCATTGGAGAGCTGGATCGACTACGAAGAAATCATAATAGAACTTCGTTTCCGGATTCATCTGTTTAGCCCCTTGAAAACTTGGGCGCCCTTCTTTACCTGGGGCGCTCAAACCTTCCAGACTCAGTCAAATTTCATTTGATTTCCTTCAGAGTTTGAAACCTTCTTTCTGTATCTTTGACTTCAATCTGAATTTGCTGGAAGACGACCAGTCGGAGGATTTGACAGAGACAGGCGTGACGAAGCTGACTGAATACTGAAGAGATTAAGTGTATTTTCAAACCCTAACAGCTGGATCAGGTGCCTCAAAAAGTTGGGCGCCCTTCTTGTAAAATACTGGACCAAATTTTTTCGATTTTTGAATTACAATCAGCAATGCAACACACCCGTTAGGGTTAGATAAATCAAACCAGCAGTTACAATATAACTCTTTGCCAAGAATGCGCACTCAATCTCAACATGAGAGAGGCTGTCATATGGCAAGAGGATCGTCAGTACAAAAAATCAGAACTGCAACTGAAAGTAACTCAACACCAAGTATGTGCTACCCAAACCAGAATGGAATGAGGTGACCATATGGTGGAGATTGAAAGAAATACAAATGCAACTTCAAATAAACTCAACACCCAGAATGTGCTTTCAAACCCGGAGTAGGAATGGAGCTACCATAGGGCGGAGATGTACGATATTACAATGCAAATCAAAGTAAATAGGCGGCAAGCCAGCCTCTTCCACTTATTCAGTGGGCAATTACAAACATGATAAGCAAGGTTGAGAGAAATGCTGACAGTACTACTGTTCAGCTTACAATAATATAGAGAATGCCTGCAAGAACAAGGATTATAAGCTCTTCAATTGCTGCAATAGAAAATGTGACCTCCACCAAGCTTAGTAAGACTTCCTAACACCAAACCTTCACCAAAAATGCACTTTCCAAAATTTGATATGACAGAACAGCAACTTGAAATGCATAACCAACAACCCTAGAATCCACTAAAATGCTCACAACTCACTCAAAACTGACCCAAATGACTTCAAATCTGATGCAATAGACCCTCAAAATGATGGCGCCTAGTTTAGTAATGAGAAAGGGCAGCTAAAAGTGGCTATTAATTAATGGCATGGATTCCAAAGCACTCTAGAATGTAGGGCTTTCAAGGAATGACGAATTTGCTTTATAAAATCAGAAACTTCATATTAAAATCTGCAAATATTCATGAAGGGTCTCTTCCAACAGAGAAAACCAATGAGACAATACCCAGAACAACTCTTTTTGTATTTTTTGATTTATGAGTGAAACTACAGATTCAGCCCTGTTATCAGCAACTCCAGAAAATGACATAAAATGCAATAAACTGAACTACAAAGCAAAATGTCAAGCTACAATGCGAACCTCACTACAAAATGACACTCAAAACAAGCAAACCTCTCTACTAGGTGCTATCTCTCAAGCACGAAGTCGAGCCCAAGCTAGGAGGCATTCATTCCTCAAAGCAATCCAGCAACCATTTCGGCAGCATAACAATACTCAAGATATCAGATAATGAAAATGAAGACCAAGACCTCCTTTTATAAACTTGTGATGACTTTTCCAGAAGCTTCTAGAAACCCTAACTTTCAAATTTGAACTGTCTTCTTTTCCCTCCAATTTGGGCGCCCCCTTTCTCAAGGTTTAATTTAACTCTATTTTAAAAACTTTTCCTTCATAAAAAGGCATCCTTTTCTCCAAGTAATATTTTTTGACTTTAGAAATATAAAATATTTCCTTCATGAGATAATACCCCTCAAGGTCCCCTTCTTTAAAACAACTTAAAGTCATAATACTAGGACAAGGGGTTATTTTATAAAATAAAACATTATTGTCATTAAAATACTTATTCCTCCAAAATGAACCCCTTACGCCAAAATTCAGAATTACCCAATGAACTGCCAAAGAGGAAAGTTGACTGAGCTGGTGCTGACTGGACCATTGCCAAAAATAGAATTTACTAAAAATAGTAAATTCGGAAAGTTGCTTGGAATGTAATGCATGCGCCACCATTGCGAAGCTCTCTGAAAACCCAGAAGGAATCCAGAATCCGAACACCCAAACTCCAACAAACAAAACCCTGAATCTTCAAGAGAACCCGCCAAACAGTCGAAAACCCTAATTTTGCCTCTGACTAGCCGACAGCACCCTGGGGATAGGCCATCAATCACTGAGAAGTGCAGTGCTAAAAACGGGGACATTACAGTCCGCCCTTCCCAAAATTGCTTGTCCTCAAGCAATACCATCATAACTCCCGAAAAATTAAGATTGATCCATACCAAAACAAGTATGATCCCAGGTTCCCAAATCCATCTCAGAAAGGACCCACTATGCCACTACTGCACTACTCTGATCACATCAGTAAAATCATCATGCCAATGCTGCACTAACCTCCCTTGTAACTCCAAAGTATTACTGTCCATGACACTCAAACTGAAAAATCTTAAAGGACTGAGACCAGCTTCATGCGATGTCTCATGTCCAAGAGGCCCAAAGTCAATAGTATCAACCATACTGTTGTGACGTTTTTCACACATCGCCCCATTGCAAATGGGGACCCCCTAATTTTGGCTTTGCTTTTCATTCGTTTTGTCGTTGTCTCTCTTTTCTACTATCTATCTTCCCGGGATTGTACCCGTCTGTGAGCTTAAATGTAAGATTTTGGCTAAGTCTAGAAATTAGGGTTTTGAATTTTCCAGCCAACCTGAAGTCAAATGAGGTGAATAAATTGCAAATTGAGCCTAACATTGATGTCAGCACATTTTGGCAGGTTCCCACAAAAATTTCATTGAATTCTGGCAACTTACTATTTTTAGTAAGTGTGCAATTACGGGCAATTTGTCAACATTCTTGGGATTCCGACAGTCACATTGCGTCCAGAGCATATCAGGCTACTCACAGGTTAAATTTGAACTGAAATGGACAACTTGCTATTTTTAGCAGTTCTGCCTTCGGAGGCAATTTTCAAGACTTAAACGCAGAGTTTTTCAACGCATGTCTGGAAATTCTTTCTGGGTTTTTCGAGACCTTCGCAGTGATGTGACATGCAAAGTATGATGACAACTTTCAGCATTCGGCCTTCCGAGGCCAAAATTAGGGTTTGCATGCAGGATTTCTCAGCGCATGTCGGCATATTCGTTCTGGGTTTTCCAAGAGCTTCGCAACGATGTAACATGCAAATGGAGCTGACCACTTTTCGGAAACTTACTATTTTTAGCCGCGTGCATGTTGAAGATTTTTCTGGGTTTTTCAAGATTTTTCGGGCAGTGACATGCAAGATCATCCGACAGCTGGTTGATCACTTTTCAGGCCGCTTTCTATTTTTAGCAGGTATTACTTGGGCAGCAACTCGACGCTCCAGAACTGCAAGCTGATCATCATGCAACTAAAACGACGTCAAACGGAGCTCATCTGAGCGACATGCATAAAATTAGGGTTTCGAGCTTCAACGCTAAAAATGAGGAGTCAGAGGTCAAAATGTTCAAAACTGAAGTACCCATCACGATCAGCATCCTTTCGAGAGTATGTTGGCAAAATTTGAAGGCAATCGGAGAACCTGCTATTTTTAGTAAGGCATTTTGGGCAGGGGCTATAAATAGAAAGTTGATCTCGGCGTCAGCGTACACAGGCAAGTTCACCAGCGATGGGCCCACTGTCCAAATTTCAAAGCAAGCGGAGCAAGGAAGGCCTCAGAAACCAACACTTACTATAAATAGTAAGTCACCTCAGCAGCAGCTATAATTGGCAGGTCAGCACCAAATCTCAGCAGGTACAAGTCAAAACATGTGCTGAAAGTCCGTGGCGCGAATTTCAAGGCAAACAGAGTTACAGAGAATGAAGAATCAGTTAATTGCTATTTTTAGCGGGTCAATTAGGGTTTCCTAAAATCAAGGGCAGAACCCGGCATCCAGGCAAGAACGACGTCCAGTTACGATCACCATGCTTCAGGCATTCAACACACGAAATTTGAAGGCATTCTGAGCAGTTGCTATTTTTAGCAGGTTGCTAAAAATAGCAGGTACAGGCAAATATCAGGCATCTCTGGCATAAACACATCCCGAGGTTCAGAACAAGGCAATATCAGGTCAGAAGTCAATTCAAAGCACATAATTTGAAGAACTTTCTAAAAATAGCAAATTAGGGCAAGCATGAACGGGTCACCCTAAATTTGGCTAAGGGCATGAAACACGTCAAATTTGATAATTTTTCAAATCCGGCACCAAAACTTGCTATAAGAAGCTGGAGACAGGTGAAATTTTGACAACTCACTTAAACTGGAAGTAGCTGGGTCTAAATGCGCCCAAGGTGGAGCAAGGAAATTTGAAAATTTTCTAACTCACTTAAACTGGAAGTACCATGGGTGAAATGCGCCCCTCTTTGAAGAGATTTCAAAATTGTCTAAGTGTTAAAATTGGATGCTCAGCATGTGAAATGCGCCCCTAGGTGTTCAAGGTAAGAAAAAAGTTTAAGCGTCAAAGTTGAAAGTTGCCCCTGCCAAATGCGCCCAGGAGCTAAGGAGGCCAAGTGTTGAAGAAAATTCTAAGTGTTTTGAAGTTGGACGTAGACCCTGTCAAATGCGCCCTTGAAGTTGAGTGTGGAGGAGACTTCAAAACGTTCTAAGTCACTTAAATTGAAAGCTGCTAGTAGTAAGTGCGCCCCCCTCATGAAGCTTGATGCTTGACCTCTCAATTGCGCCCTTGAAGACTGGAGGAATAAAAGGATTTTGTCTAGGTGCCAAAAATGAAACCTTGGTAGGTGATATGCGCCTAAGTCATTCAAATAAAGCAGGGAGTCTAATATGCGCCTAGGGTGTCAAATTGGAAGCTAACCATGTCATATGCGCCCTTGGAGGTGGCTTGAAATTGTCTAAGGCATGAATTAAAAGCTCACTGTGGCAAATGCGCCCCAAGCTGAATGTTCAACCTGCCATATGCGCCAATGGCATAAATTGAAGGTATAATGTATAAAATGCGCTTATGACAAAAATGAAAGTGCCAAGTGCAATATGCGCCCAAATGACCAAATTGGAAGTTGCCTAGTCAAAATGCGCCCATGACAAAAGGTTGAATGTTGACCCTCTCTTATGCGCCTAAGTGAAAATGAAAGTCCCATGTGCTAAATGCGCCTTGAAGAAGAAGTGGTAGAATGCGCCTTAAAATTGAAGGCTTCCTCTTGCATATGCGCCCCTGAGTTTAGAGACTTAAAAATTTCACTAAGGCACATAAAAAAAGAATAAATGGAAGCCTACCCTTACAAATGCGCGCATGCAAGCATAAAATGTGTTAAATTAAAAGCTCAGGGTGTCAATTGCGCCTGGCTTAGAAAGGGTGGCTGAAAGCTTGAAAATTGAAAGTTCAGCCTGGCAAATGCGCCCTAAGTCAAAAGATGAAAGTAAACCCACTTGAATGCGCCCAAATGTTGAAAATGAATGTGTATGGGTTAAAATGCGCCCAGTGTTGAAAATGGATGCTTGGTAGGCAATATGCGCCCAGTGTTGAAAAATAAAAGCTTGATAGAGGATTTGCGCCTAGGCACAAATTGGAAGGAGGATGTGCTAAGTGCGCCTCAAGCTGAAAGTAAAACCTCCATATGTGAAATGCGCCTTGAAAAGGAGGAGGCCATGAAGAAATGTATCTAAGTATGAAAATTGGAAATTCACCCCTCCATATGCGCCTGGAAAGAGAAGAGGAACTCGGAAATTTTCTAAGTTTCACAAAATGGAAGTAGCTACCTCTAAATGCGCCCTTGAAGTGAAAAGAGTTTGGAAAATTTTCTAACTCTGTGAAATTTGAAGGAGACCCCTCCATATGCGCCCAAGCTTGAAGAGGTTCCCGAAAATCTTCTAAGTGTCCAAAATTGGAGGCTCACACATGCAAATGCGCCCAAGATGGAAATAGCCAGAGAAAGAATGAGTTTTCCTAAGGCGTTAAAAGTTGAAGCTCACTAGCCCAAATGCGCCCAAGAGGTTGAAAATTGATAAAGAAATTTTTTTAAGTGTCAAAAATGGAAGTGCAAGGTATGAAATGCGCCCAAGCTTGCTAAGGGATGAAGAAATTTGCTAAGGCATGGGTAAATCGGCAGGAATAAGTCGGAGGATGCCAATTGCACAAGGTCAACGAGAAATTTCAAGCCAGAGCAAGGAAATGTGCCTGGAGATGAAGAAATAGATTAAATTTGCTAAAAAAATTATTTTCTAAGGTTCAAAATTCAGAAAATTAAATGAACCCGTTCGTTGGGTACCCATGGGTCTAGCGCGTTCTGAAGGAAATTTTCTTCTGGGTATTGATGATTGTCGATCAGGAATGGATTTTGAAGTCTTCTACGCTTTGTCGAGGCCTTCAGGGTGAATATTTTTACTGGGCGCCAAGTTGATGAATTTCCTAAGGGAAATTTGAAAAATTTTCTAAGGCATGAAATGAAATGTGGTTGACATAAAATTGCCTTGGCCGATGAATTTGAACGTGATCGCCTAGATAATTTTTGATCAAATTCCAGATGAAAGAATTTCTTCTCAAGCCAGAGTTGAATGAAATATCAAAGTAAAGAGTGTGCCAGGCAAAATGCAAGACAGGTTGAAATTTGGCTAAGGCATGAAGAACTTGAACACAAAGTTGGCGATGAACGCTTGAAAGTTGGAGCGTGAAGATCAGGTAAGTAAGGTGAATTTGTGTTATGAAGTGTTCTAATACTCGCTTGTTTTGCAGGAGGAACGTCGAGGCTAGAGCACGATGACTTGAAGTGGTGAAGCACGATGGTATTACGAGCTTCGGAGGAAGATAAAGTTTGAAGGAAAGTTGCAAGAAATGGCTAAATGTTGGAGTTTCTCCTCAAGAATCCAATGTGCGCCCAACACAGTCAGACGGATGGCAAGCGGAAATGATCTAGTCCAAGACTGAGAGGTCCTTCAAATTCAAGAATGGAAGTTCGAGCAAGGATCAAGAAGAAGATCAAGGGCGGTCGGACTCCAGATTCTACCAAATTCTATTATTCGAGGTGGCAATCTTAAAGTCTCTTTTACCCTCCTCCAAGCAATCATCAGAATTGGCCGAGTTCGAAGATCAAGAATAGTGTGAACGCGTCTACAAAAGGGAATCTTCTAGAAGATGGTGGACATTATGGCGCATTTATTACCCACTCTCCTCTGTGGCGGTTTTTAGGGCAATATTATTTAGGGCTGAGGTGGCACGATTCTGGCCACTCTATTAATTGTAACCCTAGCCGTCTTTTGGGACTTGGCTAGCTATATAAAGGGGGAGTCCCCCTCATTTGTACCTTCAGTAGAGTAGAGCTTAGCATGAGATAGTAGAATTAGAGTAGAAGTTAGAATAGAGAAATAACTTAGAAGTAGATTGATAGTGTAGTTGGAGGAGAAGGAAAGTTTTCCTTTGAAAACTTTTGTAAGAAATTGTCGTGTAAAACTTTCATAATAAAAGATCTTTCATTGATGGTGAAATTCATCTTTGTTGTGGATAGCTAGCGAGGTTTCTTCATCCCTTCTACTTCAAGTAGCGTAGAGTAGCATAAATTTCATTTTCATGCAAGTAGATGGTAATTGTGGGATGTGGTCTTCAATTTGAGCAAACTTCGTCTATCCATACCACTAGTGTGTTCGCTGATGGTGAATGTGCCTTGTGTGGTCAACTGGAATGTCATGTACTTAACTTCGATCATGATTTGTATGTTTATATGCGTCGTTGTGATGGTATTTTCATGCTAAGTTGTGATATGAACATCTTGAACTACTCCTTTGAAGATTGCACCGGTTCTGTGGAGGTTGTCCAAAGTGAGGCAAAGCAGAGCCTGGTTGAAGCTTGTGAGAATTGATCACCATGTCCACGCCTTAGAATATATTTAAACTCTCTAAACCTGCATCATTACAATTCAGTACTCTCTGATTAGAATAGGAAACCCGCACTTCATCGACAAATCTTTCGAGCATTTGAATTCCTTTCTCCGCTGTCGAACAATTCCGTAAGTCCCCTTGAAATACCAGCAAATCACATCGAGCCAAACTGAGCCTATTCGCACTTAAAGAACCTTGGAGTTGAACGCACGAACTTTCTGGCAATCTTAGCGTGCGGAATACTTTGATCAAGAGAGAATAGGGAAGCCATTGGCGACTTTATTCTGCGTTGGTGAGGTCACGAAAAACACATCAACACATACCACTGTCAACCACAATGGATAGGCTGCTCAACTCAAAATCAAACTCCTCAACATACCTCCACATTGTAACAAACAAAGCCCTGATGGAAAAAATGATATCTTCAAATCTTCTTGCAAAGAGGAAAGCAATCCTTTGCAAGAGCTCAACAAATTCAGCCTCATGTCTTCTCCTGGAGCTACTATGCATCAACTGAATTATACCGACACCACCATGAAGACTTCTACTCACTCTTACTGTTCCAACTCCAAGAGTCTCAGAAGGGAAAGCCAAAACATGTGGAAGTTCGTTGTCCAAAACCAATATAGTAAAGAAACTATCAAAATTTGCTTCACAAACCTCCATAGGATGAACTCCAACAGTAGAATAGGTGCGAAGGAACAAATAATCTCTGCTGTTCAAGGCCGAAGTCAGCGAAGTGCAATCTGATTTTAGTACCTCACACAAGAAAAAACAGCAGCACCAAAGAAATTCCCAAGTGTGAGTGTATGATATGAGCATAGAGTTGCAAGGTAACACCTCAAAAATGGCCGGAAAACAAACTAGAGCAATCTCCAACTGAAAACTACCACCTCGTTGGCAAGTGGTGATGGGAAAACTCTCCCAAACGAGAGTAACTCCACAAGTAACAGGGCTGGTCTGCCTCCAACCAGCAAGCACGAGTCTCAAAATCTGCTCTTGTCTTAGCCAAGGATCAACGCCAAGAGCAACCAATTGTTCCTCTTTCCAATCCATACTCAAAATTTCTCTCCAATCCATTTGTTGATGAACAAACGGAACCATCAAGGGGCTGGTAAAGAAAGTAACAACATCATTAATACTGAAATTTTGATCCTTATCCCTCCAAAAGTCCTTCTTTCCACAAGTAATAAGCTCTATCAACCCATATTGAGAATCCCAAGCATGGATACCCAACTGAAAATGCATTTCAACACAATGCAAGGAAATCTCAATGCATCCCCAAGAGCTAGTAAGGATCAAGTGTGTACTAAAGAGATTGATGCCTCCTCTATTGAACCCTTGAAGCCCATCCATGAAAGTTTCAACAACAATGGGGCACGAACTATTAAATGACCTCAAATCCAACTTCAAAAATGGACTAATAAGTGCCAAAGCATCATTCAACCAAAGGGATGGATTGACAAGCATACAAACATCAAGTTCTGGTCCATCTTTCTTCCCTGCTTCATGAGTAACAATACTGAAATTTTTGCTGCTTGCTGCTGTAATGAAGTTACCAGCAGCTACCAAATCCTGCCTTGTTAACACCTTGGTGTCGAAGATGTTGAAATCTCCTCGAATCAACACTTCCCATGTATAGACTTTATCCTCAAACCCACTTATGCATTCATTACTAATCAACAGACGTAGCACTTCCTCATGGAGTGATATCGAAGCATCCAAGCACTGGAAACCAAACTCAGTTTCATTCTCCATTTCATCCTCTACTTCATAGAGAGGATTATCATAACTTTTCTCATCACCTTCTTGAAAAAGAGGATTGTCATAAACTTGAAAGTCATTCCTTTCATCTTGCTGCTCCAAATCTGCACATGCAACCTTTGATTTTCTTGTGAAACCTTCAAGATCAAACTCCTCTTGAAGACTATCAATCTCATCAATTACTTGCTTGATTTCTCCAACTCTTCGTGCATCCTCTTGCTCCTTGAAAAGTTTGAAATCTGCAAACTGATCTTCAACCTTTCTTAGAGCCAACTGAGTTTCTTTCAACTTGTCCTTTGTTGATTTAAGCTCCAAAGTGGGCTCATCAACCATACTCTCCCCTTCTTCGAAAACAATGAAGGCCTTCTTTGCAGATTCGACGGCATGATCTCTATCTTCAATCAAGCCTATGTACTCGGATTTCATGGTCTCCAAGGAATCTTTGATTAGTTGCAATTTAGGAAGAGCAATTTCATCCTTAACTCCATTTTGTCTCTCTTCAAACTGAGCCTTCCAATAGAGATCATCAACCAAATTGTGTGTGCGATCAAATAAGGATAGCGCTTGCACTTCTTTTTCAAAAGATACCTTGCATTGATCTTTCCACTCATGCACATGCAAAGATGGTGAACTACTGATAGGCTGCAACTGAAAATCAGAACTTTGTTTTTCATCTTTGCTACCCTCATAGCTGCTCCAAGACTCCTTTCCTTCACCACCTACTAGCTGAAATTGCTCAATATCACAAAGAGAATTAGACTCCACAAATTCTTCAATCCAATGCTTACAACCAGCTTCAAGCATTGATAAATTGGATTTGTGTTTAGGAACTCCATCAAACTTTCCATCGTCAAGAGCCATATGATCTTCAAGCTCCACTTCCACCTCACTGTCTTCATGATCAAAGTTTATGGCAGCCCCCTCATAGCTTGCAAAGCAATCAGAATTTTGAACTTCATCAGGATCAAAGGGAAACTCATCCCACACAATTTCTTTGTCATCACTAAATGCCTTCACTCCTGGATCCCAAGTGCTAGAGGATTGATTGTTTTGATCAAAAGGAAAGTGCTCTTTGTGCTTCTCTTGGAGGGTTGACTCTTTGAATAGGTCACCACCCAACTCACTTAAACTAATATCTTCATACATACCTCCCTTCAATGGCTTGGTTTGAAGATCAAACCCAAAACCACCCTTGACACCATCACTGTAATGAAGTAAAGAATCTCTAGTGCTAGCTGTTTGGAAAACTTTATCATTCTTATCTTCATTGAACCCATCATCTAAAGGTGTACTTTTGATCTCATCATGAACAGTCATATGCATGCCAAAAAGGTCTTCTTGATCACTTGTCATAAATTCATCTTGTGAAAACTCCTGAGGAGTTTGAACAACAACAAGAGGAAAACTATCCATCACTAAATCTTCAACAAGAGGAGGTACAAACACCTCAAAATCATTACCAACATCATCACTTTGGTAACGGTCATAAGCTGATTCAAAGACACCAATAGTATTTCCTTCAACTTGCTCTTCTTCACTTGCTATCACATGCAAGTCATGGGGCGTATTATGAGGCTCTACCCCTAACTCTTCACTTGCCAAGGTATCTTCATCAAGCTCACGTTCATTTTGATGTGATATGTGCACCTTGTTTGTGCCATCTTCAATGCTAGATGACTGATTTTTCTCTTCAACTTGCATATTTGTCAGCTGCATTTCACAAATAGGCACTTTATCTCCTTCCTTCTTTGATTCTTCAACCAAAGCTTGTTCTGCTTCCCTTTTTATCATTTTCCTAATGTGGTCCACCATCTTTGACTTTTCGGGCTCCAATGATGCCACACACTTCAAATGGGAATCAAATGAAACATTGTACCTATAATCATCTGGCATGGTTTGATATTGCTCATGGAGTTTGACAGCCTCATCTTCACATTGTCTTTTAAACTGTTTGGCATATTCAATGAAGTCCCTTACGACATCACTAACCTTTCCTTCCTCAGATGCCATAGTTGAATCTGACTTCTCACGACCCATAGACCTTAGAAAATGCAACATCTTTGAAACTTCTAAAAGCTAATATTGAACTCAGCTTTGACCTCTAATGTAGAATCTGTTTTCTCTGTCAAGTGAACTCTGATGGGCATAGGATGGCAGGATCTTGGCTCTGATACCACTATAAAATACTGGACCAAATTTTTTCGATTTTTGAATTACAATCAGCAATGCAACACACCCGTTAGGGTTAGATAAATCAAACCAGCAGTTACAATATAACTCTTTGCCAAGAATGCGCACTCAATCTCAACATGAGAGAGGCTGTCATATGGCAAGAGGATCGTCAGTACAAAAAATCAGAACTGCAACTGAAAGTAACTCAACACCAAGTATGTGCTACCCAAACCAGAATGGAATGAGGCGACCATATGGTGGAGATTGAAAGAAATACAAATGCAACTTCAAATAAACTCAACACCCAGAATGTGCTTTCAAACCCGGAGTGGGAATGGAGCTACCATAGGGCGGAGATGTACGATATTACAATGCAAATCAAAGTAAATAGGCGGCAAGCCAGCCTCTTCCACTTATTCAGTGGGCAATTACAAACATGATAAGCAAGGTTGAGAGAAATGCTGACAGTACTACTGTTCAGCTTACAATAATATAGAGAATGCCTGCAAGAACAAGGATTAGAAGCTCTTCAATTGCTGCAATAGAAAATGTGACCTCCACCAAGCTTAGTAAGACTTCCTAACACCAAACCTTCACCAAAAATGCACTTTCCAAAATCTGATATGACAGAACAGCAACTTGAAATGCATAACCAGCAACCCTAGAATCCACTAAAATGCTCACAACTCACTCAAAACTGACCCAAATGACTTCAAATCTGATGCAATAGACCCTCAAAATGATGGCGCCTAGTTTAGTAATGAGAAAGGGCAGCTAAAAGTGGCTATTAATTAATGGCATGGATTCCAAAGCACTCTAGAATGTAGGGCTTTCAAGGAATGACGAATTTGCTTTATAAAATCAGAAACTTCATATTAAAATCTGCAAATATTCATGAAGGGTCTCTTCCAACAGAGAAAACCAATGAGACAATACCCAGAACAACTCTTTTTGTATTTTTTGATTTATGAGTGAAACTACAGATTCAGCCCTGTTATCAGCAACTCCAGAAAATGACATAAAATGCAATAAACTGAACTACAAAGCAAAATGTCAAGCTACAATGCGAACCTCACTACAAAATGACACTCAAAACAAGCAAACCTCTCTACTAGGTGCTATCTCTCAAGCACGAAGTCGAGCCCAAGCTAGGAGGCATTCATTCCTCAAAGCAATCCAGCAACCATTTCGGCAGCATAACAATACTCAAGATATCAGATAATGAAAATGAAGACCAAGACCTCCTTTTATAAACTTGTGATGACTTTTCCAGAAGCTTCTAGAAACCCTAACTTTCAAATTTGAACTGTCTTCTTTTCCCTCCAATTTGGGCGCCCCCTTTCTCAAGGTTTAATTTAACTCTATTTTAAAAACTTTTCCTTCATAAAAAGGCATCCTTTTCTCCAAGTAATATTTTTTGACTTTAGAAATATAAAATATTTCCTTCATGAGATAATACCCCTCAAGGTCCCCTTCTTTAAAACAACTTAAAGTCATAATACTAGGACAAGGGGTTATTTTATAAAATAAAACATTATTGTCTTTAAAATACTTATTCCTCCAAAATGAACCCCTTACGCCAAAATTCAGAATTACCCAATGAACTGCCAGAAGAGGAAAGTTGACTGAGCTGGTGCTGACTGGACCACTGCCAAAAATAGAATTTACTAAAAATAGTAAATTCGGAAAGTTGCTCGGAATGCAATGCATGCGCCACCATTGCGAAGCTCTCTGAAAACCCAGAAGGAATCCAGAATCCGAACACCCAAACTCCAACAAACAAAACCCTGAATCTTCAAGAGAACCCGCCAAACAGTCGAAAACCCTAATTCTGCCTCTGACTAGCCGACAGCACCCTGGGGATAGGCCATCAATCACTGAGAAGTGTAGTGCTAAAAACGGGGACATTACACTTCTTCACCAAGGGCGCCCACTTTACCCAGACTTAGTCAAATTTTAATAATCTTCATTCTTTTTCATTCTGACATCAGTTTGGATACCTCCTGTTCAGTGCTGAATTCTAGATGGCTGGACAATCCGTTGACTGGATCGTTGGACTTGCTGTGGAGCTGGCAGAGAACTGAGAAACTTTGATTGGAGATGTAAACCCTAATTTCAACATTTGGTGCCCTAAAAAGATGGGCGCCTTTCTCTACCTGGGGCACCCAAACTTGCCAGTGTTAGAAAATTTTCATCATTTTTCAACTTCTTCGTTCTTCGAGCTCATCCACCAACTTGCCTTCTGTCGAATGCTTTGAACGTTGAATCTGACACCTGGCAGCTGAATGACCTCCATTAATGACCTCGGAGCTCTTGGTATGCTTCTGAAAAAGCAAAATAGACCCACTAGGGAAAAACTGATTATTTTGAGATTCCGACTGCACCAGCCTGATATAGACGAGTTTTAAACCAATCAAAATTAGTTTGGACCCTAACGGACCGACTTTCTATTTTTTAGAAAGCTATTCCAGTATCTATTTTCCAAGAAACCCAGAAAAACCCAAAAAACGTTACTAATTTTAGAAAATTTCTAAAAATAGCAGTTTTCCTAAAATTTAGGGATGAAAAACTGAGATATGGGTTTTGTAGGTTAAGCTGCTCTGAGCAGACCCAGATCATTCGTTTTTGAAAATTTTGTGTTTTGACCCCTCATGCAAGACATGTACACCCAAATTTTGACCTTTTTGATTGATTTAACAAGACTTTTACTCATTTCTTCAAAATGTCTAAGTGTAACAAAAATTTTAATTTTGGGGTTCAACATTGGCTCTGTTTGGGGACCATGGCGGATACTTACGGCATAGGAGAACCATAGAATCTCTGGAGTTTGAGCTTAGACCAGTGCCTTGTCCATTGGGTATCGGAGTCAGCATCATTTCCTAATCACCTATTTGCAAGACTTTCCTTAATCACCTAAAAACCGAACTTCCTAGAAATCACCTAATAGTTGGACTTCCCTACTAATCACCTAAAAGTTGGACTTCCCTACTAATCACCTAAAACAAGACTCCTAATCACCTAAAACACGATAGGACTGTTACGAAAAGGGGAAACACAACATAACGAAAAACATCACGGAAAGGGGAAACACATCACGAAAAACAAGGAAAAATATTTACAAAGATTGTTCTGCGGAAACTTACTCCACGCCCAAAGGGACGAAGTGCTTGAGGTACTGCCCGCTGTGTGGTAGAGGAAGGAGACTTCCATCCAAGCGTGAGAGAATATAGGTGTTCTCTCCTGCGGGCTCGTGAATCTTGAACGGTCCTAGCCACAAGGAATCAAATTTTCTGTGCATTCCCTTGGGCTCATGTCTCTTATCTCATAGGAGGACTTGATCTCCCACCTCGAAATCTCGTTGGCGAGCTTTCTTGTCAAATATTTTCTTCACTTGCTCTTGGTGCTGAGTGATTCTATCTACTACCTCCACCCTTTCTTCTTGAAGCTTTGTCAAGTACAGGATGCACTTCTGAATAGGATTTGTAAATTCTCCATCTCCTACTGCGTTTTCCAACTGTAAGACGGACAACTCCAATGTGATAGGTATCATTGCTTCCGTACCATATAGGAGGATAAATGGTGAGGTACCAATGGCTCTCTTCGGAGTAATTTTGTCGGCCCAGAGAGCATCATAAAGTTTCTTGTTCCAAGTTCTTTGACTGGAATCAACCAACTTGCGGATGATTGTGACAATGTTCTTGTTTGAAGACTCGGCTTGTCCATTACCCTAGGGGTAATAATCTGATGAATGAGATAAAGTAATACTGTGATCAAAACAGAACTCCATTAGCTCCTCAGATGAGAAACACGTTGCATTATCTGTCACAATTTTGCGAGGCACTCCGAAGCGTGTAACAATGTTTTCTTTCAAGAACTCACACATGACCTCGAATGTAGCCCACTTGGTGGGAATGGCTTCAACCCATTTAGTGAAATAATTAGTGGCTGTAATGGCATAAATATGACCCTTGCTGGAACGTGGGTTGATAGGACCAATAAAATCTAAACCCCATTGCTGAAATGGAGCGTCTATAACAACTGGCCTGAGAGGAGTGGCTGCCAACTTGTTGATGTATTTTTATGACCGCACCAATCAACAGAACAAAATAGTCCGAAGGCTACTCCATTCTCTCTTGATCAAAGTATTCCGTGCGCTAAGATTGCAAGAAAGTTCACACGTTCAACTCCAAGGTTCTGAAATACTTGGAATACCCTCAGTTGGTTTGATGTGAATTGTTGTTTTCACGAGGGGACTTACACAATTGTTCAGGATTCTTGCAGTTAACAGTAAATGGATGATTGGAAGGGATTTGTATAATGTGGATGATTTGGCAATAAGGTATGTACTTTCCTAAAACTAACCAGAAATGTGCGGAAAGTAAATGAGTATAAGGAAGAGGTAACTCTAAATTCTATCCTAAATGCAAGATATGTGGAGCTCGATTTTAGCAGACTTCGACTGAATTTCACCTAGCCTCCCGTCGGACAACTTCAGCAAAATTGGTGCAATCTTCAAAGGGATAGCAAAAGATATTCAGATTACAATTTAGCATACATATACCATCAGGACAACGCATATAAGTATACAAATCACAATCGAAGTTAAACTCAAGATAATTTCTAGTAGACCACGCAAGGCGAACTTGTCATCAACAAGCTGGTAGTGGTATGGAATGAAATGAAGCTACCTTAATAAAACACCACACATCAAAGTAAACTACTTGCATGAGATGAAAATTATGCTACTTTATGCTACTTGGATCCGAAAGGATGAAGAGACCTTGCTAGCTATCCATGACAAAGACGAATTCCACCATCAATGAAAAGATCTATTATCATGAAAGTTTTGCACAACAATCTCTACAAAAGTTTTCAAAGGGAAAACTTTCCTTCTTCTCCACACTATGCTAAGCTATCAAACAAAATGCCTCTCTGCTCTAGCCTCTACTCTAATCTCCAATCTCTAGTCTAATGTCTAATGAATTACAAATGAGGGGGACTCCCCCTTTTATAGATATCCCAGTCCAATGGACGGCTAAGATTACAATCAAAAGAGTGGCTAAGATTAAGCCACCTCAGCCCTAACCCTAAAAACTGCAAGAATGGGGAGTGGTGCAATAAATGAGCAAAGATTCCCACTCACTCCCAAAATAGTAAAGGCAATTAATGCCCACAATCAATCTTCTAGAAGATCATCGTCCAGTAGTGCATTCCCGTTCTCCTTCTCTCTGGCTGCAAACTCAATGAACCTGCCAAGCACAGCCTCAACCTCCTAAACTGAAATGGGTGGAATGAAATCAAGCTGGAACTCCAATACCGTAACTAACGGTTCATGCCACGCACAAGATTTTCTCCAAGCAACTAAGGAATCTTGCGTGCTCTGGATCAAGCTGGAGAAAGTGGAAGTTTTCTCAAAGTCATCTTGTACGAAGGTCTTCACCTCTGAAAAGAAAGGCACCAGCCTACACCTCAAATTATCAGCAGTCACCTCAACTCGATTCAACCGCCTAGCAAATATAGCCTCGAAAGTATTCTGGACTCCATCAATGATATTGGCCATAGCCTTTCGTACTCTAGTTGAATCCGCCTGTGCTGCGTCGAATAAACCATGTCCCGTGATTGCTAAAGAATACCATCTAGAAAAATCATACCTGTCATTCTCCTCAATGACCCCTCCATAAATCAACAACCACAGAGGAACATGTCTCAATGCCTCAAGACGCTGAATTACTTTGCTCTGATAAACGGAAGCATCACCCCATGCCTGATCAACTGCCTCCATTCGTGCCAAAATACTAGAAGCCTGCTGAAAAGCAAGAGCAAGGTCTTCCATAAACTTTTTTGTCTCAACACGAACTCCCGTGACCCACTTGTCTGCCTCCTGTGCCATCTTCCCTAACTCCAACAAGCCACTAATCGACTCTCTGGGTATCTCAGCTGGAAGCTCTATCACTGGAATCTCCTGCCCACGAGGACGAGATAGCTGCTGCACATATCCTATCAAGGCCTTATGCTCTCTTTTCAACTTCTTGTACTTTCCTTCCTTTTTAAATAATCTGTCCTTGAGGGCGAGGTAGGAGTTATCACATTCTTCTACAATCTGTGCACCTGTGGGGTGTTCTAACTCCAAAGTTGTGACCACGTAGTTTTTGGGTACTGCTTCATCTCGGTCACAATCAACTTGTGGGATGGCCATGTGAAGGGTGGGAGAGCCATCCTCTTCAGTAGAAATCTTTGAAAACTTCCGTGCTCTCTTCTTTTGTGGAGGTGCACTGATCCTGTTCAAAAACTCTTCCATTTCAACTGCTGGATCAATCTCTTCGCTGGGGCTTCTTCTCATCCTATCTCTGAGCCAATCAGGTACTGTATACTGTATATCAAATGGCTGTTGTTCTTGTGCCTCTACTTCACGGACTTGTTCAACTTCTACATCATTCTGGTGAGGCTCATCGTCCTAGAGTGGCTGAGTATCTCTTGAAACTATATCATCATCATCCTCCAAAGCCGTCTCTAACTCTTGCTGAAACTAAGGGTCAGTAGTAGTCCCCTCATCATCTTGCTGATCGTCCCTAGCGGGTGCGTTGACGCTTTTGCCAACTAATTCTCTCTGTGGTGGCTGATTATTTTCCTGTACCGCTTGCACCTGATTCAATGCATTCCTTTGATCAGCAAATAAAGAAACCTCCTGTATGCTTGGAGAACGTGTCTCCAATGGCATGGGTGATTAACTGCAACTCTTGAAGGTTCCGGATGAACAGGCTTTTGCCGAATTGGCTCTTTCCTTCGAGATTCCGGACCTCGTGTGATTTGTTTCTTCCTGCTGGTGATGGGTGTCCTGTGATCTCCCATCAAATTGTAAGTCAAAGCAATCGACCTACTCTTCAACCTGTTCACACGTCTGTCAACCCATGCTCTGGTGAATGTCAAGACTGAAATGGAAAGTGTGTCCAAGTCAGCAACCTCTGGTTCTGACCAATCCGGGATTGGAAGTGGAGTATCTCTCACTGCGTCATAATTTGGATGGACAATGTCCATGTCCTCATTTACCTAGTCTGGTACCGGAATGACTTCACACTCCCTGATCATGTTTATTGGCAACCTAGGGAACATTCTTTTCCTGACTTCAACCTCGTCCAACACATCAGCCCAATAATCCTCAATATTTGCCTTATGTTTAAATTCCTCTGATAGTACCCATTTGATGTTGTTATGCGGATCATAGTGCTGTCGGCTGGTGTGATATGAAAAGTGATAAAATTGAAGTTCACTCTCGGCTTCTCTAGCTGCCTGTAATGAAGGACACACTTCATCTGAATTTACCATGACAATTGGGAAGTCAACACCTCCCTTCTTTTTCTTCCGAATTTTATCGTAGGCAACCAGTTGCCTAGATATCTCTAACATCAATATTCTATTGGTTGGGTACTTAGGCAGCCTATATGGATATGACAAAAATCCTTGCAGCTTTATGTAAGAAAACTTTGGAGATTGTATAAACCATCACCCATACCTCTCAATCAATTCTTGGGCTTCTCTCAAGATCCTGTGATGCATCCGCTCCTGAAGCAATGTCACGATGTGCATGGTGAAGGCATCATTGACACGCTTGTAATAGGTAGTACTTGTCAAATGCAACTGCGGACAAGCCTCATGAATTTTGAACTGGTGAGAGCCACAACCAATAGGCTCCTTGTATGAAATTCCTCTATACTTCGTCATACGGGCCAGCATGTAAATGATGTAAGAGCCCATATAGAATGTCTTCGTTTTTCTTAAGCTCAGGAGCTATTCATGCAAATTGTCACTGATCATTTCAGCCCAGTTGACGTACTCCTTTCCTTCTAGCACGAGGTTGATGTAATAGAACATCCATGGCTCGAAAATAAATGACTGCGGGCAGCCTCCAACTCGACTCAACATCATAATGAGATCACAGTACTCCTGCTTCAAGTCATCTGATATAATTTGCCTCGGCAACTTCATACGAGAGGGCTTGGGATTTCTCATCCAGTGAGTATTGATCGTTTCCATGCATCTCTCGAATGCAGAAGCATACATTCGCTCAGCTCGCTCCCTCGATTTGTAAATCATGTTTCTATGCACTGGGATTCCAAAGTCTTCACCAATGGTAGCAGGAGTTAGGTTGGCGAGCACTTGTCCATCTGGTGACATGATTGACCTGTGATCCTTCTCATAGCAGTTGGCGCACTCCATCATCAACTCCGAACACTGAATGGTTGGTGGGAAACCAGCAGCTGCATATAACCCACTTCGAACAATGTTGTGTGAAGTGTTCGAAGGTCGATGATTACCAATCCCCAGCATTCGATTCTTGAAAGTTTTTAGGTTGACAGAGCCCAAGTTGGTATCAGTCAGCTTGCCCAACTTTGAAGTGAACTTCGATTCTGGCAAGAAAGACTTGCTCAACTTCTTTATAACCGCTTGCCTGGATGCACCATTGTTGTCCTTGCCAGTCGTCCTTGCTTCAGCCATCTGCAGAACAATAAACATTCATCAGCAAATTAACTTAGAAAAATAAATAAAATACTTTGCAGGGCTGCCAGTCGACTTCAAGAAGTTGCACTATTATTTCTCATTTGCAAACCTCAACTTCTTCTTCAACAAATTCGAGCTTCAACACTTAGAAAATCTCAGCAAATTCGACACTTCAGCAACTTCAATCAGCAATTTGAACTTTTGTAAATTCGTACTTCACACTCTCAGCAACTTAGCAAGTGCGCACTTCACAAGCTTAGACTTAGATTTTCAAATTGCAGCAACTTCCAAATGACTTGGCGCCTATTTACTTCAGCAACTTCTCCAACTCCAAGTCGTACTTCTCACTTGCATTTCCAGACTTCAGCTTCAGCAAATTTTGAACTTCAGCAACTCATAAGTTTCAGCCTTCAGCAAATTCCTCTTCAACAAGTTTCGAATTTCAGTCTCAGCAACAAACTCAACACTCGACCCAGAGCAAATCGAACTTTCTACAACTGTGAAAAAGAAGTGAATGACCCTCAACACTTATAGGAAAATCGAATTCTAGAAGAGGCTAAGTTTAGCCAGTGAATTAAATTTCCACTACTTCATTTGAATTTCCCTCTTTGGCGTTTTTGACACTTGTCTGGAATCTCATTCTTCTAGAAATTCAACTTTGACTGTCACATTTTAAATTCACTTTCAAATTTTTTTAATTTAAACTCATCAATTTAACAACTTCTATTCGCCAGCCGAGGTTCTGTCTTGCAAATTTTAAATTTTAATCACCTCTGATGCTTTGGAAAATTCACCAATGAGGAATTCAATCAAAAATATCTAGGCAATTCACTTTAAATTCGTTGTCTGGAGAAACTCATCTTGAAAACACATTTTATTCACTTTTCCTTAGAAAATTTTAAATTCTCCCTTAGGAAAATTTCACAATTTGAGCACCGATTAAATTCTTCATGCTGAAGGCCTTGGCGAAGTGCGGAAGACATAGAAATCCATACCTTATTGAAGATCATCAGTACCCAGAAGAAAATTTTCTCTGAAACGCGATGAATCCATGGGTACACAACGAACGGGTTCATTTAAATTTTAAAATTTTTTGAACCTTAGAAAAATATTATTCAATCAATTTTAATCCCGTTCTTCATCTCTGTGATTGTATTGTGTTGCTCTGACTTGAAAATTTTCAAATTCATCCTGCAATGCCAGCATCTTCTAACTTCATCTCTGGAAAATTTATTCGTGCTTCAAGAAGAATTTCATCACCTTAGGTCTAGGCGTATTTTCTAAGGAAGAAAATATTTTGCCTTAGAAAAATTTTAAATCACCTTGAAAATTTTTAAATTTATCTTTGCCTTAGAAAATTTTCTTCATCTCAATCAACTTTGCCTGTGGTCAGGAAAAATCATCAACTTCTCTTAGAAAATCTTCCTTGAACGCCCAACATGTTTGACCTTCAATGCCTTAGGAAAATTTTATCACTTTGCAACTCCAATGTCTGGCATGCTTTATTTTACTCAACGCCTTATATACTTTAGGCGCATAACCAACTTGAAGAAGGATATTCATCTTGCCTTTGGAAAAATTTTCATCACTTAGCACCTTACACACTTGGGCGCATATCACATGTAGAGAGGAAACTTCACATCCACGCCTAGCATTTCTATTCACCACTTAGCAATATTTTCTCTCATCAACTTTATTCCACCACCTTTACACTCCACTTTACGCGCATAGCATACTTGATGAAGGATAAAACCACGTCTAGCATACTTCACTTCACACGCCATGGCAATATTTTCTATTAAACACCTAGCATCAACTTTATTTTCACCACGCCTTGCATTTTATTCACCCTTTACCCACTTCAATCTTGGGCGCATATTAACATGTGTGAAGGATGACCCTTGGGCTTCCTTATTTCGTCTTCACATGGCCCCATTTGGGCGCATTTGAGCCTAGGAGGAGGATGAAAGTTGTTGACTTCTTTAACCTTCTTGTTGCATGGGCGCATTTTGCCATAGGAGGTGGACGAGTTTCATACTTATAACTTTTTTTGCTAACATCTTGCTTGCATTAGGGCGCATTTTGGCTAGGCAGGAGGATGAGTTTTGTTGACTTCCTTGACTTTCCAAGCATGGGCACATTTCAGCTAGGCCAAAGGATGGGCGCATTTTGGCATGGGAGGAGGATGAAACATGTTGACTTCTTTGACCTTCTTGTTGCATGGGTGCATTTTGCCATAGGAGGTGGACGAGTTTCATACTTAGAATTTTTTTTGCTAACATCTTGCTTGCATGAGGGCGCATTTTGGCTAGGCAGGAGGACGAGTTTTGTTGACTTCCTTGACTTTCCAAGCATGGGCGCATTTTTCCATAGGAGGTGGACGAGTTTCATACTTAGAATTTTTTTAAACACCTCAAGGCCAAGATGGGTGCATTTTCAGGTAGCTGTAGGATGAAGTCCAATACTTAGCCATTTTTTCTCTGTCTTCGCCAGTTTATCCATGCCTGCTATTTATAGTAAGCCCTTCAATTCTTGAATCTCTGAAGCTCAGATTGTCTTGAGATTTTGAACATTGGGTCCTCACAACTTCATCAACCTGTTGACACTGCTATCTCGGGTTGGCCTACTATTTTTAGCCCATTTCTAAAGCTGGTTTGCTATTTATAGAAACTGCCTGCTTCTGATATCTCCACAACTCTGTTTGATTTGAAATTCGAATGATTCGCTCCTCACCACGTGACCTGCCTGCTGACATCAGCGCATGCAACTGATTTGCTATTTTTAGCCTGTTGCCAAAATGACTCACTATAAATAGTAAGTGCTCCGTTTGATTTCAAATTTTACCAGCAGATAGCTTGAAGGATGCTGATCACGGTGGTTTACACCGGTTTTCAAAAATTCTGACTTTTTACCCTTCTTTTCAGGTCCCGAAGCTGGAAACCCTAATTTGTTTTGCATGCATATCAAATGATCTCCGTTTGTTCTCGTTTCTGCTGCATTGCAATCAGCTCGTGATTCTGAAGTGCTAGGAGGCGGCTGTCGGGATGCACCTGCTAAAAATAGTAAGTTCCCAAATGAGTGACCATCTCCGTTTGCATGTCACATCATTGCGAAGCTCTTGAAAAACCCATAAGGAATATGCAGACATGCAAAGAAAACCCTGACATGCAAACCCTAAAAATAGCCTCGGAAGGCTTAACTCTGAAAGTTGTCATCTCACTTTGCATGTCACACCATCGCGAAGGTCTCTGAAAACCCAGAAGGACTCTCCAGACATGCGTTGAAAAACTCTGCATCTAAGCCCTGAAATCTGCTCCGGAAGCTGAACTGCTAAAAATAGCAAGTTGTCCGTTTTAGCTCAAATTTTGCACGCGAGTAACTTGATGTGTTCTGAATGCAGTATGACTGTCGGAATTTCAAGGATGCTGACGGAATACCCTGAATTGCATACTTACTAAAAATAGTAAGTACCCAGAATTTGATGAAATTTCAGTGAGGGCCTGCTGGAAGCACACTGACAGCAATGTTAATCTCTGTTTCCAATTTATTCACCTTGCTTGACCTCAGATTGACTGGAAAGATGGAAACCCTAATTTTCAGACTCGGCCAAATTCACGTTTAAGCTCAACGGCGGATACATCCCCGGAAAGGCAGATAGAAAAGAGACGGAAAGAGAGAGAGAGAGAGAGAGAAAAACCCAGGCCAAAAGACTAGAATGGAGCAAAAATTAGGGGGTCCCCATTTTGAATTGGGCGATGTGTTAAAAGGTCACAACAGGACCTAGACAACGAATTGCACGTCTACATCTCTTCAGTTGTCAGGGCAGCAATGGCGGATTGGGCGGATTGGTTTATACAGTTTCCTACCTTCATCTATCTCAGGGTCTATGGTTATTCAGGTGCCCCACTCATGTTGCCAAGGTACCCGTTAGATGAGGTCATCTTCATGGAGTTCTTGAGGCAGGCCAACAGTGTCCACACAGTCTTGAGGAACAGAAGGAAACCCTCCCTCCATTTTCCATTAGGGTTGGGAATTTATACATGCAGGACTGCTGCAGATGCCAAGACAATAGGAGACGAGTTAGATAAATTCGGCCTCAAATCTTACAGCGAGAGATGATCATTTGACCCTCATGGTGTCTACGCTGGCTGATTGGAGAAGAACTATGATCATATAGCCGCACTTGAAGATTTTTGGGCTAACTGTGTAGATGAGTTTGAGGTGCGGAGGCGTAGTTACAAGAGGCTCAGTCTCCATCAGATGAAAGACTGCTTAAATGAAGATATAGAAGGGCTATCAGATGATGATGAAGATGTGCTTCTCCCGATGTACACTCAGAAACGAATTGAAGATCAGCCCTTACCACAAGTTAACTGGGCAAATAAAGAGTCACTCTTAGTTGAAGACAGGACAAGACAAGTCCTTGAACACAGCAAAGTTTTCCTAATTCTTAAGAGGAAAAACTCCATTCCAGAAGCAGAGCCGCCAAGGACAATTCCCTCTTCTTCCAAAGCACAATCAAAAGGGAAGGACAAAAGTCAATCTTAAGAAGGCATCAAAGGTAGTAGATCAAATAAAAATGTAAAAAGAAGGTTGTATTTCTCAGGCATAGTCATACAGGAGCAGCCTACAGCTGATTCAGAAGTTCCTCCTGACAAGCCCGTACCTCAGAATGAAGTAGAAGAACCGCCTTCAACACATGTTTCTGTACCTTTGACAGGTTCTTGACCAATTCACATTGATCTTGATATCGAAGATGATGAAGAGATTGCAGCAGCACCTCCTAGGGAAGTTAGTAAAGATACTACTGTATCTTGGCTTGAGAACTCCTTAGGAAGGGTTAGGAGAAGGCCTTCATATCAAGTGAGTGTTGACAATCTCGATAACATCTATCAGGAACCTCCTAAGAAGAAGGCAAAGAAGCAAGTTCACTTTGATAGGAATCCTGATAACGAGATAGTCATGGAGACTGCAGTGCCCCCAGAAGACAAGAACAGGGATGAGGTGAATATGGATAATTGTGTCATGGTCAAGGCTAATCTCGGTAGAAATACCAGACATGCAGATTTGAGTCTCTTCAAAGTTGTATCCGAAAACCTTCAGGAAAGAGTGCTTAAAGATGGAGAAGACAAGGCAGCCCTCAAGGCTGAAAATCAGCAGCTCAGGCTTTTCATTTCTAACCTTGTCCGTGGCTCTTCACAAGCAACCCAGTTGCTGCCCTAGGTCTTGGAGACACCAGCTAATCACCATCAGTTAAGACAGCTGGTCATTTGTGGGAAAGAGACTCAGGAGTGGATTGAGAACTTCATTGTCAGAGGAAAGGAGATTTTGGCACGGATGTTCCAGTTAAGAGAAAACGCTCATGAGCTACGTCAAGGCATCCAAGGGTTTGAACAAACACTGGCTGAAGTAAAACCGAGACATGAGATCATCATTGCTGATTTAGACACGGCTTACGGTTCAGCAGTTTCAAGAGAACACAAGAGACAAATCCTTTCCTAGAGAGAGCGTCATGTTTTCAAAGTTAAAACCTATGAGAGGATATATGAAGAATTCATCGCCTACAGACAAAGGGTGATTAAAGTTCTCCTTTTCATTGGTGAGTTTATCATAGAGATTCCTTCTCGGTACAGTCTTGAAGACAGTTCCTACGTCAGGCTTGAGGAAGTCTAGGATCAACTTCAGAGTGTTGTTCACAGTTGCAGTCCAGTTGGCGGAAGGATAGGTCATATTTTGAAGATGTCGGCAAAGTTCGAGAAAGCGGCCAATGAGGTCGAAGATTTCGAAGATGTCAGCAAAGTTGTTCGAAGGATTCAGAGTGTTGTTCACAGTTGCAGTCCAGTTGGCGGAAGGATAGGTCATATTTCGAAGATGTCAGCAAAGTTTGAGAAAGCGGCCAATGAGGTCGAAGATTTCCTAAGGTCTATTGCAGATGCTGAAGATATTCTTGAAAAGCGGTGTTTTGCTATTGATGGCATAGATGCACCGAACCGGGACACAATTTTCAACTTCCTGGCGGATGTGATCGAGCTTTAAAGAAGCTTTCTTCTAGAAGATTTCTTTCCCGCTTTCTTTCTATTCTTGGAATACTTCTTATCCATTCTTTGAGAAGAGAAAGAAGATAAAATGTAATAGTTGGCATTTCCCGCCTTTTCTGCTTTCTAGGGTTTTAGATGTTATCTTCTTTCTAGATTTAGTAATAAAGCTTGCTTGCTGAGCAAGCCCTAGATTGTGAAAGCAAGGAGATTTTAGGGTTCCCTACTCCTCTGCTTGCCTATAAATAAGAGCCTTTGCTCATTATTTTTCTTTAACCGTGCTAGTGAGAAAAAAACGCTGAGCCTATTGTGCCTTCTATTTGTTACTCAAGTATTGTTCAAATTGTGTTGTGTGATAAGCAAATTGTTGAGCCTCTTTAGCCAACAAGGAGTTAGTGTAATTGCTGTTTTCTAGTGTGTAAGAGCAAGATTGCAAGCCTCTTTAGCTGCAAACTTCTTGTTCTAGGCATGTTAGAAGGGAGTTCTATTCTAGAGATTTGAGTAATAAAATCATGAGCCTCCTTTGCCTTGGTCCAAAATCTTAGATTTCCGTTATTTATGTTCCGCTTTTATGATCTTGATTTCAACTTATAGTGAAGTGTGTAGGTGTTTGTTGAGAGAGAGGTTATTGAAGTACTTTGTCAGAAAATCTACCTTGTTTATTTCTAATTTCTCTTGCTCTGCTATTACTTGAGAAGTTAGGAACATCTCTAGTTTAAATTAGTCGTAGTTGAAGTTCTTTAAATCAGAAAATCTCAGCTGCAGTGTTTGTGTTTAATAAACCTTGTGCTCTAAGCTGATAAAAAATATAGGCAACTTAGTTTTAGTTTACTTTCTTTCAAACACCATCAGCAAGAGGGAGCTTCCCCTCCTAATTTGAAGAGCAGTTTATCTATGCATAGCTGTCCGTTTCAAATACGCATTCCAGAGGTGCGAATTTAATCGCCAACATGTATAACACTAAAGTAGGACAAATTGAGGATTCTCACATGGCCAAGAGTACAAGAGAAGCATTGGAGTGTCTAAATTAAAACTCTCTAGTGAGTAGGCTCTAGAAATTGAAGTTGCATTAGAATAGAAAAATAGTGACTCCCCCATCAAGTCCTAGCATTGAGTGGTAGAAACTACCCAAATTCACTAGTAATGGATTGGAAGATCCAGTGAGGCATTGCAAGGATTTTTAAATGATATGGACAATGAATGAACAAGATGATAGCATATTGTCTGGCTATTTCCAACAACTCTAGGGGTATAGTAATTTACTGGTACACAAAGATAAAACTAGCTTCGAAAAAAACATCAGAAAGATTGAAGAAATATTTTGAACAGGAGTTCAAGCTACTACAAGATGATGATGAAATTTTAGCCAAAGTATATAATATAAAGCAAGGAAAACATGAGAATTTTAGAACCTATAATCATAGGCTTAATGAATTCCTAGTAAAAGAAAAGGAACAGGTTGATGGCCTCAAGAAGAGATGGTTCATCGAAGGTGTCATTTCTTCACTATGGAAAAGGACGTAGTACCACCCTCTTCTTTCGTAGAAGCCTACAATCAGGCAATAGACTACTAAATGTCCTCCCATGGAAAAATTAAAATAAAGGAAGATAGCAATGAGAATGAATATGGAATTGTACAAGCATTGGAAAGAGATATGATGCAAATGATGAAGGAACTAAAGGTAGAAAAATAAACTAAAGAAACCGAGGAACTCTGGTGCACAAATTGCAAAGATGGACACATCAAAAAAATTGTTCTAGGAAACTATTTTGTGATATATGTTAGGTTTTGGGTCACTCAATCAACAAATGCACATATATTTAAAAATAATACTACACAAGTATTCTTTATGCAAAGCGAGCACTCCACTTCTTAACAATTCATCCCTAGGTGGATATTGGAACAAAAGAGGTAATAATAATAAATTTAATAATAGAAACAATAGTGGTGGGAGTAAGTCTTGAATACAATGCAAATCTAAAGGACACATTGTTTTACAATGCCGATAACACAATGAATGGGGGGATTTTGCTAGAAATTATCGAAACAATGAAAAAAAAGTGGTACTCTTGTGTAAATGATGTGAACCAAGAGATATTGAGGATACTGACTGCCTAAAGAAAAAAGCTAGCATCAATATGATTGATGTAAAGCAACAAAATAACAAATTTTTTGTGGTCACACGAGTGTAAACCAAGAAGGCAGTATATACAGACCTTGTACAAAGAAAGAAAGACTCTATGAAGCAAAAGTAGAAGTGGAACAAGCTATGCTAAGAGAATGTCATGTCCTTGAAATTGTGACATTTAAATAACAAAGATCATACTTAAAAGCTATTAACCATTTGAGTACCATTCTAATTTAATTGTCGTCACCAACATTATAATTATAATTATTATATTATAAATATTAATAATTTAAATATTATTATATTATAATCATTATGATATTAAAATATTTAAAATTAACATAAAAGCACAAAACATAAAATAATACTATAGCTATTAAACGATTGGGATCAATATATTTCCAAATAAAATTAAGGAACATTACAATAAATACATATATATGACCTAGTAATACAATGGCAGTGGCAGATATAGAATGAATGATGATTATCGGCATAGGTTCCATCCTTTGATCCAATGTTGAATACCCATCAATAATTTATAGCACAAAATGACCTAGAAATATGAAACAATGCACCAATACAACTCACCTAGACTCAACCACGAATTGCATATGCAGGCATATGAGCATCGATTATGAGTATACTTCATGTTAGTCACCTTAAGTCTTGCATTAAATTAAGTTTAGCAATTCATACGTTTGGACGCTTTAGAGCCTATTGCCAATTGGGGCTTCACATAGCATGCTCCCTTGTATATCGATAGATATGGTACCCAAATAGTCGCTACTCTATGTTGAGCGAAAGTCTTAATCACAACCAAGATCATAGCCACCAAGACTGTGGAATTCCATAAATCGGTGGATTAATCTCGTCAATAAATAATGATTAAAAAGCAATGATGATCCTTAAAATAGCCTTAAGGGAAATTAAAGAGATTTAGACAACATTGGTTAGTGTAGGAGGTAGACAATAAAAAGAGATGACCTTTCAAAAGGTTATCCCAATTCAAAGAGACTGCTCACTTCATAGAGGCTAGACAATATTAAATGAGGGGAGTATAGTTGGCCAGGGATATCTACAAGACATCTGACCACAGTATTCTTCCCAGAGCCTCGAGACACCCAAGACTGGTCACATGAGATATTTGAGTATTATTACTTACCTTAATTCAAAATCTCTAACTTATGTCAGTCAAATATCATTTAGCAGGTAAGAGATTGGTGATAGAGCCTTGACAGATGAATAAAGGAGAATAGAAAATAAGTGTTCAATAAAATCTACAGTAGGAGACCAGACCATTGAGTTAGGTGATGTATTTCACTGGCTTTAATATTTAGCATATTCCAATATTAGAAAGAGAGAATCAATCACCAATAAGATACTAAAATAATCGGTGCAGTAATAATAGAATTGTGCGTGTTATGTCTTACATCTCTTCATGACCGATTTGTTGAATCAGTGTTGTATCTAATCATTAATGGACTTTGTCATATCTAAAAACCGAATATGCAAAAGCTTATGGAAAACAAGCATAGTCTAATCATCTAGATCATTGCACCCCCAAAATGGAAAATATTGATTAGTGTATTAATTAAAAGCGTTGTTTCTTTAACAAATAGATGATCTTGATACTATTCGCATTGCAGCAGTAGAGGAGTATGGATACAATTATCTATAGGAAGATATATATATTGCTTCTCATTAATTTAGGAAAGTATAGCATAATAGAAGTTGCTAATCTATTTATTGATGCAATGTTTTCCATTGATATTATCATGATTATAATTAGCTATGAATTGAATATGGTTCCTTTCAATGCTATCATGATTGTACTTGTTCTAGGCCAAGATCTTTACTTTGACTTAAAATGATTAAAGGTGAATGCAAGTGTATTCAATTGCTAAAAGATTGTCTTCTCCGTGTTTGTAAGCTTATTGGGAGGAAGGGTGTGAGGTAAGTGGTTCCTAAAAACCCCACATAAGTCTGCCCCTGGAACCCAAGGCAGGGATGGGCCCTAGAGGGGTGAAAATTCCACTCATAGTCTGCCCAGTCCCAAGGCATGGGTGGGCCATGGAGGGGTGGTAGGCCCGGGCCACTTATCTGCTCCCCCAACTGTCCCCAATAGGTTAAGTGTCTTCTGAGGTGATGACGTGGTTAGAGAAAGCAAGTACAAGTGCTTCCACTAAGCACACCACTCCAAGGGTGGAATAGTCTTGGTCAGAGGTTCCTGCCGCTTGGGTCCAAGAGGTGGGTAGTCTTGGTTGGACGTTTGTGCTATTGGGATTAAATGGATACCTTCGGGAAGATCTACCCATGCCACTCCTCATCTGTCTTCATTATTGCCTTTGTGATTATGTTTATATTTTGGATATCTAAATATTAATACTAACAGATATGTTGTTAATGTTGCCCAATTTCCACCTATGGGCTCAATCAAGCAGGAAAAATTGTGTTTCAGATGTCCAAGAGGCCAGATGGGGCATTTGCATCAGGGGTTAAATTATACATCTAATGCTAAGTCATGGGGAACTTAGTTGGAGAGCCTGCCTTAGTCAAGTTCGGCATGAAAATCCTCTAAGGAGAGAGAGTCGCCAAGACTTTCCAGATGTCTCGCCGACTAGAAGGGGCCTCGCTGAATAGAGGCATCATCGCCATGAGGTCTGGCCGACAGGGAGTGGTCTTGCCGAAAGGAAGAAATCTACGCTCGGGGAAATAGAGTCGTTTCGGGGAAATGTCTCGGCGACTTATGAGAGTCTTGGCGAAAGGGACGTCATCGGGTGAGGTTTCGCTACAACTAGGAAGCTTCGGTGTAATGTCTCGTCGATGAGGTGGAGTCTCACCGAAGCGTATGGAGGTCTCGGCGAAGCAGTTGTCGTTAGCCAAATGTCTCGCCAATCCGGTGAAGTCTCACCGAAGCAGGATGCCTTTGGCGTATGTGTGGGGGCTTCACTAAAAGGTCTTGCCGATATAGAGAAGTCTCCCCGACAAGGAAATTGAGCTCGGTGAGGGGATGCATCATAGATAAAAGGTCTCACCGATAGCAAGAGGTCTTGCCGACAAAGGGTGCTTTCGGTGTAATATTTAGAGTTCGGGAAGATGTCTCACCGACCTGATGAGTCTCACCGACCGTTGAGCATAGGAGGATGGGCCCTCGCCAAAACAAGATGAATTTGCCAAAATGTCTCACCGACACATGGATGTCTCGCCAATGGAGGAGCACAGGGTTATAAGGATATTTCCTTCGGCAAAAGGTCTTCCCGACTTGATAATGTCTCACCAAAAGAAGTGTTGAGCTCGGGTAGAGCGAAATGCGTTCGGGGTGACATCAAGGAGCTCTTGCCGAATGTGGATGACTAGGCAATGAGATGGTGACATCGGTATGACTCCCAAGGGCTCGCCATGTTGTCTAGCCAAAAACGAGTTTCGCCGATGGTTTCAGTGATATCGATATGACTTTTGTAACTCGCTATGTGGTCTTGCTGATCGTCATGCGTTATGCCGATAGTTGCAGAAAGGTATAATCGCATCGGGGAGACACGATCAGTGTCTCACCAACATCCGATTCTGTAGAGAGAAATTTTGACCACCCGAAGAATCTATGTGGCATCCATTCAATCAATCAGAGGGAGCTACAGGCGGATCATTGGCAGCTTGACTAGTGCCAAGAAGATCAACAAGGTGAAGGCAACCTGGATCAGCTCTGAGCTCTGAAGCATTCAAAGTAGCTCAACAAGGGATTCAAAGGTGGACACAAGGACCAGAAGTGAATGCGGTAGCTGCAAAAGATCTAAAGGCTTCTCCTGGGAATGACTCTTCACCGACATGGACAGCAGGGGCACACTTAAAGGTAGCATTAATTTCATGCAAAAGATCTAAGGGGAGATTTTTTTTTGAACTCTGATATTTTGTAAGCCCTAAGGGGGCCGACACACTTTCGTATATATGACATTTTTTTCCTTTTGGTAGTTAGTTCTTACTGGTATATTTTTCTGCTTTTGGAGACTTCTGAGAATCCTTAGGAGAAAACACTAGATTTTGTAACTCATTCAGAGCATAATATACAGAGTTTACCTTAATCATTGCAGATGATTCAAATTACCGTCTTGTTCTTGCAAGTGTCGTGCGTTTCAGGTTAATGATCAAGTTATTTTGTGAATTTCTTTCATTCCTTTATAACTTTATCTGGTATTTCATGCCTTGCTTTGCAAAAGTATCTGTTGCCTCTTTTTCACCAACAGTTGAAACAGGCAAGATAATCAAATGTCAGGTCTTCAGAGGCAATGGGATATTCACTCAAGGGCAGGGACTCTGCATCTGTTGCTAAGTCACAAGGAGCTCGGTGGGAGAAGCTGCCCTGGGAATATTCGGCATAGGTTCGTGAATGTTTCCCCGACTCAGGATACGTTTTCTGCATTGGATGAGTCTGTGTTGCCTATCGACAGGACTCATCCGATGTCACGGCAATCAAAAGGCTTCTGCATACTTCATTCGGCGGGATGCTTCGTTTGTTTTGGCGACCGTGGGGTTTCTATCGGCATATGTTTTTACCGTCGGGGTTGTGTCTTACCGATTTTATCATCTCTCCCCGACTGGATATATGGTGATTCATCGGCGGAGGTATATCACTATCGGCATAAAGTCTCAGCGAAGTCTTCAAGTTTTGCCGACTGGAGGAGCAAAGTATATCATATCGGCATGAGTTTAGGTTTTCGCGAAGGTGTCACGGCGACTTCTTTTTGTCTTACCGACAGTGTGCAAGGTGGTCGTGTTTCAGCATGAGTTCATTTCGGTCTCGCCAATGGAAGACATGAAGGCTCCTAGTCGGCGTAACTTCCTTTTTTTGGCGACTTTCAATGCATGAAGCCTTTCGGCATAACAGATATAGTCTATGAGAGGTCTCTCCGATGGGCGAAAGCTACAACGATATAATTGTAACGGATGGGCTCGTCGGCAGGATAAAGCATGGGTCTCGGTGACTAAAGGTTTTCTGTTCGGCAGAGGTTATTTTCTTCGACAAAGGGTCTCGGAGAACGCCTCAAGTTTCGCCGAAGTCACAAGGAGCCCGGCACAAAAGATGGAGGCCTCGATATCTTGTTTTCGGAGGGAGTCTCGCCGATTATGAGTGACTTTGCCGAGATCATCGAATATCAACATAGAGTCTCGCCGAAGTAGAGATGTCTTGCCGACAACAAATGGATGGCTGGTGGATGATGTTGGTTTCGACGTAGGTCTCAGCGAGGCAAGAGAAGCTAGCCAGGAGATAGGGAGTTCGCCACAAGATAAAGCCATCGGCGGGAGGCCTTGCCGACTTGGTAAGATTTTACTGAAGGCCATAGGGACCTCGAGCCCGGTGGACAAGAATGAACTCAGGGTAAACAAATGGAGCTCGGCAAGAGTCATGGAGCTCGACATAGAGTCTCGGCGAACAGAGACGGTCTTGCCGACTACAAGGAGACCCCACCAAAACATGAAGGGCCCGCCAACTGATGATGTCACCCGGAGGTTATGCCGAAAACGGTGGAGCCTCCAAAATGAAAAAAGCATTCTCGACAAACGGAAAAGATCTTCAGTGTAACATAAGGAGTTCAGGGGAGAGGTCTTAGCGAAACTAACAAGTCTCGCCAAAAGAAAAGATGAGCCCTCACCGAGACAAAAGCTGTTCGGCAGGACTCTTGCCGAATGCACAACGATGGCTTTTCGGGCAGACAAAGGAGATCTCGGCAAAGGATATCGCCTTCGGCAAAATGTCTTGCCGAAGGATAAAGGTCATGGCGAAATTCAAGGCGACGTCGGCAAAGGAAAGAATGAGCCCTCACCAAGACAAAATCAGTTCGGGAAGACTCTTGCCGAAACAAAGGGTGCTTCCCAGGAGTCTGCCAGACATGGAAGAGTTCACAGAAGAAAAGAAATTCTATAAGATTTCTTCCCGAATGAAGGTGGTCTTAGTGATGGATATGGATAACTTTCGGCCTGATTAATGAAGCCGCTATGACTCCTGCTGATGATGTGATCATGCCGATAAGTTGCAGAACAATATAATCGCATCTACGGGACACTTTCAGTGTCTCACCGAGATGCGATTCTTTCAAGAAAGCTTTTGGCTGCCCACATGGGTCCACGGGGAATACTCTCGACCAATCAAGGGGAGCTAGAGGTAAGTCATAGCAGCTTGACCAGCAGAAAGAAAATCAACAAAATGCCAACACAGGATGAATGCAACCCGAATCACAGTGAACTCAGTAGCATTCAAGGCGTTCGGCTGACTAGCTCGATAGGACACGATGCCAGGAATTGAAGGCGGTGGTTGCAGAAAGATCAGGAGGGGACTTCTTCGAGAAGGTTTCTTCACCGACACCAACAGCAGGGACATGTAGGAATGCAGCATTAATTTCGATCAAAAGATCTATGGGAGATCTTTTCTGACGCCTGATATTTTTGTAAGCCCTAAGGGGCCGAGATCTTTTCTATATATAAGGCATTTTTATGCCTTTTTTGTAGGAGTTCAGATGTATGCTCTTCTGAAGTCTGTGACCCTTTTGCAGTCCTCTCTCAGATTAGCACATTTCTGTAATTCAACTTGGAACATAATATACAAAATCTGCCTTGGTTACCATTGATGGTCCATCTTTTGCCTTCTGATTCTTGTGAAGTATTGTGCATTCTTTAGTGATTCATGGAGCTACTTAGTGAAATTTTCTCTTTCCTTATAGCTTTTGTTTCATGTCATGCCTTTCTTTGCAGAGGTAGTATCATGTAGGTTTCAAACTATGTCTACTTAATCTTGCAAATGATCTTCTATTTTGTGAAAATCTACCTTTCCTTCTTGAAGCTCATGGGCATGTCAAACCTGTTTGAACGTGTGATCTATAGGACCTTGATGTGCAGTCTCATGGCTGTCACCAGTATTCAAGTGTAGCCCGAATATCTCATTGTTCTTGTCATTTCGATGTATAACCTTAGTTTATTTTTCATTTTATGAATCTTCTTCCTCTTTTCTCTCAAAGAATCAATAGTTTAGGTGATACCCAAAGGAAGCCGGCCTTCTCCGGAGGTTCATTTTAGCTATAGGTGACCCACAGCCTTGAGATGATCCCATGTTGCTCTAGAATGCTCAGTTTCTTGCAAACTCTGCTCAGGGTGCAATTCTATGTGACAACAGTTTCTGGCACGCCCGGTGGGACAGTGAACTGCTCTTCAGTTGATATTTACACAGTTTATTGCTGCTATTTGGTGTGTGCAACAGTGGTTTCAGCCTTGTCGAGGCATTTTCTTCGCATACCTGGCGACTCCGAGCAAATCTACTGGTTTGAACAAGTTCAGTGTTGGTATGTTTTGATTACAAGCTTAATGTTCTGCTGACCAGCATTTATATGAGTAGAGATGACAGATTTTCATAGTCAGCATGCATATCCACCTTAGTTTCATGAAAATTTTGTCAACCAATCACCCTATGAACCGTATCAGGCCAACCATGCTGTTGGTTTAATCCAAAATGGCCATGCAACAACAGCCTATCAGTATGCTCAACATGTTTACCACCCTTCCACCCCTGCTCAATTCCCCTTGCAGTATTTTAATTCCACTTTGAGTCAGCCTTGTAGCCTCCTGAGTCAGTCCCAAATTTCTAACAATGCCAATACAGAGTTGGGTAGCATCAAGGAAATGTTGTGGCAGTTTCAAAGGCGGATGTTAGACATAGAAAGGGAAAATGAGTATAATATGCAGCAAGAGGAGCTTTCCTTTCAGGTGCACATTCGTCAGCAAGAGTTGGAAGCGCAGATATATGAAAAGGAATTGTTGGTTAGACAAGTTGCAGCTAAGGATGAGCGGATGAAACACTTGCTTGCACGAGATCATCAATCAGAACCCCAACTACCTGTGAAGGAGGGGGTCTCGAGGCACAAGCTTCCAAGTTACAGACTGGTTGAATCTATCATGGACAGCTACGATGAAATTGTAAAGTTGAAGGAGCATGTGTTTTCAGTTCCAAGCTTCAAACAGATGATTTCTTCTCAAAGCTCAAAACTAACTCAAGGTCTTCCTCAAATGGATGGCACTGGCGAGGTTGCAGTTTTAAAACAGCTAGAAGACATCAAGCAATCTGGAGAGTTGTTGATAGATGATAGTCAACAAAACAATGGGGCCTTAATTTAGGAGGAAAAGCCTGAGCTTGAACCTGACTGTATCCTCCAAGGTGAAAGTTATGAAATTGATGTAGGACATGTCATGCATGAGGAAGTTGATCAGGAACTTCAAGATGATATGTTTTCAAGCATAGTGGAAGAGTTTTGCTCAAGGCTTAGTGCAAAGCCATCGTCCGAAGAGTGTGAGCAACATAACCAAGTGGAAGGAGCTGACCTAGTTTCATGTGAATCACACAAGGTAGCTCATTCCAATTATCATGGGGTTATGATTGTGGAAGCAGCTGACCAAAGTAGGCCCAACAGGATTGGCTTGGAAGGTATTCTTTCACAAGGCTGCCCTATCAGGCATCTAGCCAAAATGAAGACCAACAAAGATATTGATATCTTGCTTACACCCAAGCATGAGGGTACTGCTGAGGAGGAGCACACTCAAGTTACCTTTCCACCTCAGAACGGGAATGTTTACATTCTGTATTAAAAGGTTAGTAAACTTGAATATGTTTTGCAAGAGATCTTACAGCCATCCATTGAAGTATCATGCATACTTCATTTCTCTTTAGTTGTTCTCCAGCATGGAAAACATCGTAAATTTTTGAGAAAGGGCAGTTATTTTACCCAACCTGTGAATGGTTTTGTTTGATCAGTTTCTCACTGGTTAGTATAGGGTAGGTTTAGATGCAATTTACTTTCCCTAAGTGTTGTTTCAACACATGTAAATAGTTTTATTTCAGTTTTTCCCTGCTTTCAATAAGTTTCCAAGTCTGTTCCAAAATTTTCCCAATGACTCCATGCCCAATGGATAGGCCTAGGCTACTGTTTCTTATGTTTAGCAGGCAAACATCCCGCAAAGGTCGCTAGAATTGTTGCCTCTTTTTCACCAACAGTTGAAACAGGCAAGTTAATCAAATGTCAGGTCTTCAGAGGCAATGGGATGTTCACTCAAGGGCAAGGACTCTGCATCTGTTGCTAAGTCACAAGGAGCTCGGTGGGAGAAGCTACCCTGGGAATATTCGACATAGGTCCGTGAATGTTTCCCCGACTTAGGTTACGTTTTCTGCATCGAATGAGTCTGTGTTGCCTATCGGCAGGACTCATCCGATGTCACGGCAATCAAAAGGCTTCTGCATACTTCATTCGGCAGGACGCTTCGTTTGTTTTGGCGACCGTGGGGTTTCTATCGCAATATGTTTTTACCGTCGGGGTTGTGTCTTACCGATTTTATCATCTCTCCCCGACTGGATATATGGTGATTCATCGGTGGAGGTATATCACTATTGGCATAAAGTCTCAACGAAGTCTTCAAGTTTTGCCGACTGGAGGAGCAAAGTATATCATATCGGCATGAGTTTAGGTTTTCACGAAGGTGTCACAGCGACTTCTTTTTGTCTTACCGACAGTGTGCAAGGTGGTCATCTTTCGGCATGAGTTCATTTCGGTCTCGCCGATGGAAGACATGAAGGCTCCTGGTCGGCGTAACAACTTCCTTTTTTTGGAAACTTTCAATGCATGAGGCCTTTCGGCATAACAGATATAGTCTATAAGAGGTCTCTTTGATGGACGAAAGCTACAGCGACATAATTGTAACGGATGGGCTCGTCGGCAGGATAAAGCATGGGTCTCGGCGACTAAAGGTTTTCTGTTTGACGGAGGTTATTTTCTTTGACAAAGGGTCTTGGCGAACGCCTCAAGTTTCGCCGAAGTCACAAGGAGCCCAGCACAAAAGATGGAGACCTCGATATCTTGTTTTCGGAGGGAGTCTCGCCGATTATGAGTGACTTCGCCGAGATCATCGAATATCAACATAGAGTCTCGCCGAAGTAGAGATGTCTCGCCGACAGCAAATGGATGGCCGGCGGATGATGTTGGTTTCGGCATAGGTCTCAGCGAGGCAAGAGAAGCTAGCCAGGAGATAGGGAGTTCGCCACAAGATAAAGCCATCGGCGGGAGGTCTTTCCGACTTGGTAAGATCTCGCCGAAGGCCATAGGGAGCTCGAGCCCGGTGGACAAGAATGAACTCAGGGTAAACAAATGGAGCTCGGCAAGAGTTATGGAGCTCGACATAGAGTCTCGGCGAACAGAGACGGTCTTGCCGACTGCAAGGAGACCCCACCAAAACATGAAGGGCCTGCCAACTGATGATGTCACCCGGAGGTTATGCCGACAATGGTGGAGCCTCCAAAATGAAAAAAGCATTCTCGGAAAAGGGAAAAGATCTTCGGTGTAACATAAGGAGTTCCGGGGAGAGGTCTTAGCGAAACTAACAAGTCTCGCCGAAAGAAAAGATGAGCCCTCACCAAGACAAAAGCAGTTCGGCAGGACTCTTGCCGAATGCACAATGATGGCTTTTCGGGCAGACAAAAGAGATCTCGGCAAAGGATATCGCCTTCGGCAAAATGTCTTGCCGAAGGATAAAGGTCACGGCGAAAGTCAAGGCAATGTCGGCAAAGGAAAGAATGAGCCCTCACCGAGACAAAATCAGTTCGGCAAGACTCTTGCCGAAACAAAGGGTGCTTCCCAGGAGTCTTCTAGACATGGAAGAGTTCACAGAAGAAAAGAAATTCTATAAGATGTCTTCCTGAATGAAGGTGGTCTCAGTGATGGATATGGATAACTTTCGGCCTGATTAATGAAGCCGCTATGACTCCTGCTGATGATGTGATCATGCCGATAAGTTGCAGAACGATATAATCGCATTGGCGGGACACTTTCAGTGTCTCACCAAGATGCGATTCTTTCAAGAAAGCTTTTGGCTGCCCACATGGGTCCACGGGGAATACTCTCGACCAATCAAGGGGAGCTAGAGGTAAGTCATAGCAGCTTGACCAGCAGAAAGAAAATCAACAAAATTCCAACACAGGATGAATGCAACCCGAATCACGGTGAACTCAGTAGCATTCAAGGCGTTCAGCTGACTAGCTCAATAGGACATGATGCCAGGAATTGAAGGCGGTGGTTGCAGAAAGATTAGGAGGGGACTTCTTCGAGAAGGTTTCTTCACCGACACCAACAGCAGGGACACGCAGGAATGCAGCATTAATTTCGATCAAAAGATCTATGGGAGATCTTTTCTAACGCTTGATATTTTTGTAAGCCCTAAGGGGCCGAGATCTTTTCTATATATAAGGCATTTTTATGCCTTTTTTGTAGGAGTTCGGATGTATGCTCTTCTGAAGCCTGTGACCCTTTTGCAGTCCTCTCTCAGACTAGCACATTTCTGTAATTCAACTTGGAACATAATATACAAAATCTGCCTTGGTTACCATTGATGGTCCATCTTTTGCCTTCTGATTCTTGTGAAGTATTGTGCATTCTTTAGTGATTCATGGAGCTACTTAGTGAAATTTTCTCTTTCCTTATAGCTTTTGTTTCATGTCATGCCTTTCTTTGCAGAGGTAGTATCATGTAGGTTTCAAACTGTGTTTACTTAATCTTGCACATGATCTTCTATTTTGTGAAAATCTACCTTTCCTTCTTGAAGCTCATGGGTATGTCAAACCTGTTTGAACGTGTGATCTACAGGATCTTGTTGTGCAGTCTCATGGCTGTCACCAGTATTCAAGTGTAGCCCTAATATCTCATTGTTCCTATCATTTCAGTGTATCACCTTAGTTTAGTTTTCATTTTATGAATCTTCTTCCTCTTTTCTCTCAAAGAATCAATAGTTTAGGTGATACCCAAAGGAAGCCGGCCTTCTCCGGAGGTTCATTTCAGCTGTAGGTGACCCACAACCTTGAGATGATCCCATGTTGCTCTAGAATGCTCAGTTTCTTGCAAACTCTGCTCAGGGTGCAATTCTAGGTGACAATAGTATCATTAGTCAAATCACAAACTGTGTTTACATAATCACATATGGATTCTAGTCTGTAAAAATTATTTTTCTCTGTGGAAAAGTGTGTGAATCAAGCCTGTTTGTGACGTATTAATGCATAGCTTATACAGATTTGATGTGTAATCTTATGATCATTAACAATTTTCAAGTGTCAATCAAGTATTCCACTGCTCTTATCGGTTTGGTGTATCACCATAGTTTCTAGTTTTTTTTTTTTTGCACTCCTCCCTTTCCCTTTACAGAATCGGTAGTTTAGGTGATACCAAAGGAAGTCGGCCTTTCTCTAGAGGTCGACCTCTGTTTACAAGAAACCCACATCTTTAAAGGTCTTCCCATGTTACACTGAGGTGTTGAACACCAGGTTCAACAAGGGTGCAACTTCAGATTGATAATAGTTAATATGGTGAATATAGATTCCAATCCAGGGTTATTGTAAAGAACCGGACCAAATTTTTTCCGATTTTTTAATGCAATTACAACAACATACAGAAGGCACCCATTAGGGTTAGATAAATCAACCAACAGTTACAATATAACTCTTTGCCAAGAATGCGCACTCAATCTCAACAAGAGAGAGGCTGTCATATGGCGAGAGGATCGTCAGTACAATAAATCAGAACTGCAACTGAAAGTAACTCAACACCAAGTATGTGCTACCCAAACCAGAATGGAATGAGGCGACCATTTGGTGGAGATTCAAAGAAATACAAATGCAACTTCGAATAAACTCAACACCCAGAATGTGCTTTCAAACCCGGAGTGGGAATGGAGCTACCATAGGGCGGAGATGAAAGATATTACAATGCAATTCAACTGTAGATAGGCGGCAAGCCAGCCTCTTCCACTTATTCAGTGGGCAGTTACAAATATGAGATTAGCAAGAATAAGAAAGATGCTGACAGTACTACTGTTCAGCTTACAATATCAGAGATTTATCTGTTAAGCACAAGATAAGAGTGTTCCCAATGCTGCAACAAAGTACAATGCTTTCCTTAATACTCTCAATGTCTCTCCTTTCAAAACCTAACTCAAATGATAGATTCTATGCAAGCTGTTATGACAGAACCAAGACTGAAAATGATAACCAGCAGTACAGTAACTCAATGAAATGCACACAACTCACTCAAAACTGACCCAAATGACTTCAAATCTGATGCAATAGACCCTCAAGAAGATGGCGCCTAGCTTAGTTATGAGAAAGGACAGCTAAAAGTGGCTATTAATTAATGGCACGGATCCCAAAGCACTCCAGAAAGGGCGCCCTACAAGGAATGACGAATTTGCTTTATAAAATCATAAACTTCGTATTAAAATCTGCAAATATTCATGAAGGGTCTCTTCCAACAGAGAAAACCAATGAGACAATACCCAGAACAACTCTTTTTGTATTTTTTGATTTATGAGTGAAACTATAGATTCAGCCCTGTTATCAGCAACTCCAGAAAATGACATAAAATGCAATAAACTGAACTACATAAGTAAACCCAAACTACAAATGCAAACCTCACTACAAAATGTCACTCAAACAAGCAAACCTCTCCACTAGGTGCTATCTCTCAAGCACGAAGTCGAGCCAAGGCTAGGAGGCATTCATTCCTCGAAGCAATCCAGCAACCATTTCGGCAGCATAACAATACTCAAGATATCAGATACTGAAAATGAAGACCAAGACCTCCTTTTATAAACTTGTGATGACTTTCCAGAAGCTTCTAGAAACCCTAACTTTCAAATTTGAACTGTCTTCTTTTCCCTCCAATATGGGCGCCCCCTTTCTCAAGGTTTAATTTAACTTTATTTTAAAATCTTTTCCTTCATAAAAAGGCGTCCTTTTCTCCAAGTAATATTTTGAACTTTAAAATATAATAATTCACCTCAATGAGGCGTCCACCCATAAAGCCCACCTTTTAAAACAACTTAAAGTTCAATCACTAGGCTAAGGAGGGTCAACAGTAAAATATAACATTAAAATATGACTTTATTTAAATAATCTGAACTTATCTCTCCAAATGTGCCCCAAAGCCAAAATGAACAAGCCAACTGAACTGACTGAAGAAGAAAGCCAACTAATCAGGAGCCAACATGTCAACTGCCAAAAATAGAATTTACTAAAAATAGTAAATTCTTGAAAGTGCTCAGAAAGCCGAACCGAAACCACCAACGCGAAGCTCTCAGAAAACCCAGAAGGAATCCGCAATCCAAGTTCAACATTTCCAAGTGCAAGCTCCGCAAAAAGACGAAAACGCCCTCCAAGAAGTTTGGAAACCCTGATTCGAGCTTCTGCTTAGCCTACGAGTTTCCAAAAATAGGCTAAATCCAAATGAAGAGCGTAGGGCTAAATTGGGGACATTACAGTTATTGCATTAGAAGACATTCATTTGGAAAGAAGAAATCCTTAAACCTAATCCACAAGCAAATTCTAGGGAAAACAAGCGAATTCTAGGCCAAGGCCGGGTAAGGGACATTACAATGGTATTAGAGCATAATCCTGCCATCCTGTGAAAATAGTAGTTAATGTTAGCTTACCAAAGAAGAAACTCTAGGAAAAACACCGCCCCAATTGTAATATATCACTTGAACTTTATTCATAAGACCCCCTAAGGTTTCCCTTATCAAGTGAACGGAAACTTAATCCTCTTCTTAAATTCGTGCATCAAAATTATAAGATATCCATGACATCAAAAGGGATTTGCTTGAGGGCAAGAAAATTGAGAGGGGAGGACTACCATGTCCTCGAAATTGTGACATTTAAATAACAAAGAGCATACTTAAAAGCTTTTACAGATTTGATGTGTAATCTTATGATCATTAACAATTTTCAAGTGGCAATCAAGTATTCCACTGCTCTTATCAGTTTGGTGTATCACCATAGTGTCTAGTTTATTTATTTTTGCACTCCTTCTCCCTTTCCCTTTACAGAATCAGTAGTTTAGGTGATACCAAAGGAAGCCGGCCTTTCTCTGGAGGTCGACCTTTGTTTACAAGAAACCCACATCTTTAGAGGTCTTCCCATGTTACAGTGAGGTGTTGAACACCAGGCTCAACAAGGGTGCAACTTCAGATTGATAACAGTTAATATGGTGAATATAGATTCCAATCCAGGGTTATTGCATTAGAAGACATTCATTTGGGAAGAAGAAAACCTTAAGCCTAATCCACAAGCAAATTCTAGGGAAAATAAGCGAATTCTAGGCCAAGGCCGGGTAAGGGACATTATAGTGGTATTAGAGCATAATCCTGCCATCCTGTGAAAATAGTAGTTAATATTAGCTTACCAAAGAAGAAACTCTAGGAAAAACACCACCCCAATTGTAATATATCGCTTGAACTTTATTCATAAGACCCCCTAAGGTTTCCCTTATCAAGTGAATGGAAACTTAATCCTCTTCTTAAATTCGTGCATCAAAATTATAAGATATCCATGACATCAAAAGGGATTTGCTTGAGGGCAAGAAAATTGAGAGGGGAGGACTATCATGTCCTCGAAATTGTGACATTTAAATAACAAAGAGCATACTTAAAAGCTTATACAGATTTGATGTGTAATCTTATGATTATTAACAATTTTCAAGTGTCAATCAAGTATTCCACTGCTCTTATCAGTTTGGTGTATCACCATAGTGTCTAGTTTTATTTATTTTTGCACTCCTTCTCCCTTTCCCTTTACAAAATCAGTAGTTTAGGTGATACCAAAGGAAGCCAGCCTTTCTTCGGAGGTCGACCTTTGTTTACAAAAAACCCACATTTTTAGAGGTCTTCCCATGTTACACTGAGGTGTTGAACACCAGGTTCAACAAGGGTGCAACTTCAGATTGATAACAGTTAATATGGTGAATATAGATTCCAATCCAGGGTTATTGCATTAGAATAAATTCATTTGGAAAGAAGAAAACCTTAAGCCTAATCCACAAGCAAATTCTAGGGAAAATAAGCGAATTCTAGGCCAAGGCCGGGTAAGGGACATTATAGTGGTATTAGAGCATAATCCTGCCATCCTGTGAAAACAGTAGTTAATGTTAGCTTACCAAAGAAGAAATGCTAGGAAAAACACCGCCTCAATTGTAATATATCGCTTGAACTTTATTCATAAGACCCCCTAAGGTTTCCCTTATCAAGTGAACGGAAACTTAATCCTCTTCTTAAATTTGTGCATCAAAATTATAAGATATCCATGATATCAAAAGGGATTTGCTTGAGGGCAAGAAAATTGAGAGGGGAGGACTATCATGTCCTCGAAATTGTGACATTTAAATAACAAAGAGCATACTTAAATTTGTCAACCTTTATGTCAACCATTATATAATCAAAATCAACCCCAGGAGGAGGTTTTCGATGCTAACCAACATGATTATTTACATAATCACCCTCTAAAGCATCCTTGCCAGGCTATAATGGACCTGCTCCAACAGTTTGATCGTGTGTTGTGGGATTTGAGCCAGAGGTTTGAACATATGCAGATTAATGATGTCAGTAGGGTGTTCTCCTACATGTATGGCATGTTGATCAATGTCAAGAAACAGAAAAAGCTTATTTCACAGCAGCAGGAGTTGGGATGTCAGTTTGAAGAAGAGCTTGAGGGAGAGATAGCAGCCAAAGATGAGCAAATGAAATTCTTATCTTCTCAGGTACAAGGTAGTCGGGCTTATTCAGATTATCGAGCACAAAGGTATGAGACATAAGCAGCCCTTTCCATTCCTAGTTTCAGCTCACCTCCTCCTATAATGTTGAGTCATCCGGTGAAAGGGGATGCTTTCAGAGATAGGTTTCCTAGCTTTAAACAAGAGAAACCTTCCAAGCTCTTTAGTGAGCCTATCAATAAGTCTTCTACCCTCAGGATTCCAAGTTGGAAAGTCCCATCTCAGTCACCTTGTGAGTTTCCTTTGCCTATCATGCAAATGAAATCATGCTTTGGCATCCAGGAAGTAAAAGAAGGGCAGATCTTTGACCAGTACAACTCACTCAACTCGGAGGAGACTAAAAATATTGATTTGCTACATCTGGCTATGGAGGAATATAGAAAGCAATAGCAGCAAATGATTGAATAGAAGGAAGACATTGGAAAGTTGCTGACTGGTGGCAACCAACAAGACAATGCAGGCTTAATTCAAGAAGAAAAGCCTAGATTTGAACCTGATTCTGTCCTCCAAGGTGATAATTTTGATGTTTTCGAGTGTGTTCTGGATGAGGAAGCCAATGTTGAGCTTTTTGAAGAGTTGTCCACATGTATTATTAAACAGTTTTGTTCAACATTGGATGACCAAGAATCAGAAGATGTTGAGGGTTATGATGATCTTGAGCAGCAACTTGTAGAGGTGTTGAAACTACAGGTGGAGCCTCATGGACCTATCTTACAAGGCTATATTTGGTTAGATGAGCTTCCATTCTATTGTGCAGAAGATGAGCATACTGAGAAGGTTTATATCTCTTCACTAAGTCATCCACAAGGATTAGGCTTTTCCAGCCAACAAGGTGATAGAGTGGCAGCCCATGAACAAGAGATTAGCAAGAAAAGTTCAAGCTTTGCCTTTACCAGAGGCTGTCCAATCAGATACCTAGCCCAGATGGAGTCTAATACAATACCAAGGACGAATCATGCACCCACACATGAAGGTATAGCAGTAAATGGTATCCAAGATGCACTGACAGCTAAACAAGAGTATATTCAGCTCACTTATTCTCCTTTGGTTGACAATACATATGGTCTGTTTAGTGAGGTAAGTGAACTTATTCACCTCTTTCAAGGGGCAGTGCATCTTGTTAAATATCTTTCTGTGTCCCATTTTTACTCAGCTTTCCTTAAGCATGCCATTCATTTTATATTGAGGAGAAAAGCCAGCTGTTTCAACCATCCTGTGAATGGTTTTTTTTGACCAATTTCTTATTGGTTAGTATAGGGTAGGTTTAGTTGCTGTTTCAATTCCCTAAGTGTTGTTCCAACACAAATAAGTAGTTTCCATTCAGCAGTTTTTCTTGTTTTCAATAAGTTTCCAAGTGATTTGTTTCTTGAGTCACAAATGTACAAGGCTGCTCCAAGTCAGTTGCCATTAAGTTTTCCCAAGGACTCCGTGCCCAATGGATAGGCCTAGGCTACTGGTTTCCATGTTTAGCAAGCAAACATCCAGCAAAGGTCGCCAGAAATGTTGCCCGATTTTCACCTACGAGCTCAAGCAGGACAAATTGTGTTGCAGATGTCCAAGAAGGTCAGATGGGACATTTGCATCAGGGGTTAAGTCATACATCTAATGCTAGTTCACAGGGAACTCAGTTGGAGAGCCTGCTTTAGTCAGTTCAGCATGAAAATCCTCTAAGGGGAGAGTCGCCAAGACCTTCCAGATGTCTCGCCGACTAAAAGGGGCCTCACTGAATGGAGGCATTATCGCCATGAGGTCTGGCCGACAGGAAGTGGTCTTGCTGAAAGGAAGAAATCTGCGCTCGGGGAAATAGAGTCGTTTCGGGGAAATGTCTCGGCGACTTATAAGAGTCTTGGCGAAAGAGACGTCATCGGGAGAGGTTTCACTACAACTAGGAGGCCTCGGTGTAACGTCTCGCTGATCCGGTAAAGTCTCACCGAAGCAGGATGCCTTCGGCATATGTGTGGGGGCTTCGCTAGGAGGTCTTACCGATGGGGTGAGGTCTCGCTGAAGTGAGGCGGCATCAGCAAAGGAAGCGAGCTTCGCTGAAGAGTCTCGCCGAAGGATAAAGGTCTCCCCGACTCTAAAGGCTCTCGGCGTAGGAGTTGAGTTTGCTGAGATGTCTCGGCGATAAAGAAGAGTCTTCCCGACTAAAATGAGCCTCGCCAAAACAAGATGACTTCGGCAAGATGTCTCGCCGACCTGATAGGGTCTTACCGAAAGAAAGTGAGCTCGAAAGAAGGAAAGGAGCTCGCTGAGACCTCCTATCGACTGATCGTAGTCTCGCCGAAGGTTTATGCTTTCGGTGAGACATCAATAGACTCTTGCCGATATGGTTCACAGGGTTGAGATCGGGGAGACTCCGAGAGGAAGTTTTGCGCTCTGCATGAGGTCCTGCCGAGAAGTGAGGTCTCAGCGATGGAAGGGATATCGGTATGACTCCTGAAGGCTCGCCATGAGGTCTTCCCAAAAGCATAGGGTCTTGTCGATGAATATGGATGTCGATATGACTTTTGAACTCGCTATATGGTCCTACCGATCATCATGAGCTATGCCGATAACCGCTAATGAATCTAATCGCATCGGGGAGACACGATTAATGTCTCACCGACATGCGATTCTGGCTGAATGACCTTTGACCACCTGGGAATCTACATGGCACAAATGCAACCAATCAGAGGGATCTACAAGCGGATTGTTGGCAGTTTGACTCCCCCCTGTGAAGAAGGTCAACAGAATGAAAAGCAACATGGATCTGCTCCGAGCTCAGGAGCATTCAAAGCAGCTCGACAGGGAGGTTCGAAGATGGACACAAGGAACAAAAGTGAATGCGGTAGCTACAAAAGATCTGAAGGCTTCTCCTGGGAACGACTCTTCCCCAACATAGACAACAGGGACACATTGGATGCAACATTAATTTCATGCAAAAAATCTAAAGGATATTTTTCTGAAGACAGATATTTTGTAAGCCCTGAGGGGCCGACACTCTTTTGTATATAGGGCATTTTTTTTTTCCTTTTTGTAGATAGTTCGGACTTGGTACTTTTTCTGCTTCTGTAACTTGTAGAGTTCTTTGCAAAAGAGAGGCTATGTTTTGTAGCTCATGACAGACATGTATATCAATGTTCACCATTGAAATCAATGAGTATAAGTACTTTACCTTTTCAATCTCTCTATTAAATCGTGTGCATTCGTCTAATTGATGAAACTACTTGTGAAACTGTATGATTCCTTGTGGTTATGTCTTATTTCAGCACCTTTCTATAGAGCAATATGTATTTTTGCAGGTTGTGAGATGTGTTATAGTGCATTATTCTCTAGTTGTGAAGTTGTTTCTTCCTTCTAGGGGTGTAGCCATATGAACCTTTTCATGAAATGTTTATGTAGAAAACGTATGTGATTGACTTGTGTAAGACAATACTTTTGTCATTGACTGAAATTGTGTGTCTAAGTTGTGTTATATGTCTCCCGAAAAAATTTGGTGTATCACCATAGGGTTTAGTTTTTTTTTCATGCACTGCTCCCTTTTCCTTTCAAAATCAGTAGTTTAGGTGACACCAAAGGAAGCCGGCCTTCTCCGGAGGTTCATTTCAACTTTAGGTGACCCACAACCTTGAAATGATCCCATGTTTCTCTAGAAAGCTCAGTTTATAACTTTGCATAGGGTGCATTTCTAGGAGATAACAGTGATGACGTGGGTAGAGAAAGCAAGTACAAGTGCTTCCACTAAGCACGCCACTCCAAGGGTTTTATAGTCTTGGTTGGACGTTCATGTCACTTGGCGCCAAGAGGTGGGTAGTCTTGGTCGGACATTTGTGCTCTTGGGCTTAGATGGATAGCTTCGGGTGGATCTACCCATGCCACTCCTCATTTGTCTTCATTACTGCCTTTGTGATTATGCTTATATTTTGGATATCCAAATATTAATGCTAACAGATATGTTGTTAATATGGTGAATACAGATTCCAATCCAGAGTTATTGCATTAGAAGAACATTCGTTTGGAAAGAAGAAAACTCTAAACCTAATCTACAAGCGAATTCTAGGGCAAATAAGCGAATTCTAGGCCAAGGTCGGGTAAGGGACATTACAGAGAATTATGGTGATCTAATGAAAATGAAAGCACTTCCATGAGACTCAAGTTAGATAAAAATATTGTAAGGAAAGTATTGCAAAATACTATACTGGTCAAAATTGTAGACCTCTTACAAAGAATTCCAGAATTGAGAATTGTAGTTACTACTACAATAGATAGCGGTCGAAGAGAAGGAAGAATGAGTCAATAGAAGGGTGAAGATATAATACTAGAAACTCTATTGTATAGTGATCAAATAATAAATCCTATGTTGCTGATGACTAATATGGAAAAGTACTTGTATTGCATATGGAGATTTTTGGGAAGAATCTAATGGACATAATCATTGATGGAGGATCAAGTGTGAATATAATTCCCAAAGATACTTGGAAGAGCCTTGGTAAACCTACCATTCGGCCACCAACATTCCAATGGGTGGGAGTTGATCAACAAGGAATTAAGGTGTTAAGGGTCCAAATGGTCCAAAAGGTTTTTATAGGAACTCAATCATCTCTCTTGATTTTTGTAGTTATTTCCTTACATAAAAGGCCTACGATAAATTATTGGGTTGGGGATGGCTAATAGCAGCCAAAGAAGACAATAATTGGAAGACGAACACCTTGTCCATTGAAAATAGGGGAAGGAAGTGTGTAATAGATTTAAGAAATCAAGTGGTGAGCAAGAAAGTAGCTTCATTTGATTCAGACTTGAACTTAGGAGAAACATGGGTGAAAGAAGAAAAGGGCCCCACAGAGTTGAGTGACAAGGGAATTCTAAATCCACAAGCTTGCTTTGAAGATGAAATGAGTTCCTTCAATAGAATATTTCATTGGCAGTTAGAATATTATGAGTTATTTAAGACAAGATACAACATGATATAGATCATGGAAATGGAGGAGGAAAAGAAAATTAAGGAAAAGATGTAAGAGAACCAATTGACACCAGTAAGTCATGTTGTGACCTTTTCACACATCACCCCATTGCAAATGGGGACCCCCTAATTTTTTCTCCGTTCCTCGTCTTTTGGCTTTGGTTTTGTCTCTCTCTCTGTCTCTCTTTCTGCTGTCTGCCTTTCTAGGGTGTGCCCGCCTTTGAGCTTGAACGTGAAATTTTGGCTAAGTCTGAGAATTAGGGTTTTAAACTTTCCAGCCAATTTGAAATTAAATGGAGTAAGTAAATTAGAATTTGAGCTCGGCATTGTGGTCAGCAAGCTTCCAGCAGGTCCCCAGCAAAATTTTAGTAGATTCCAACAACTTACTATTTTTAGTAAGTGCCAGATTTGGGGCATTTTCTCAGCATTTTTGAAGTTCTGATTGTTACACTGCATCCAAAACACATCAAGCTGTCCGTCTGCAAATTTTGAGCTGAAATGGACAACTTTCTATTTTTAGCAAGTACAGCGTCCGGAGTAGATTTTAGGGTTTATATGCAAAGTTCTTCAATGCACGTCTGGAGATTCCTTCTAGGTTTTCTGAGACCTACGCAGTGATATAACATGCAAAATGAGATGATGACTTTCAGCATTCAGCCTTCAGAGGTTATTTTTAGGGTTTGCATGTTGAAGTTTTCAGCGCATGTCAGCATATTCCTTGTGGGTTTTTCGAGGGCTTCGCAACGGTGTAACATGTAAATCAGGATCAAGACTTTTTCAAAAGCCGTCTTCTGAGACTATTTTTAGGGTTTGCATGTTGGAGTTTTCAGCGCATGTCAAGTGATTCTTTATAGGTTTTTCAAGAGCTACACAGTGATGTGACATGCAAGACGAGGTGATCAATTTTCAGAGACTTACTATTTTTAGCGGGTCCCTTCTGGCAGCTGCCCGACACATCAGGATCACAAACAGAGCGAAGTGCAACAAAAACGAGGTTAAATGGAGGTCATTTGATAGACATGCAAGTCAAATTAGGGTTTCCAGCTTCGGGACCCTAAATGAGAGGTAAAATGCCAGAATTTTCAAAAACTGGTGTATCCCACTGCAATTGGTATCTTTTAAGCTATCCACCAGTAAAATTTGAAGGCAATCGGAGCACTTACTATTTATAGTAAGGCATTCCAGAAACAGGCTATAAATAGTAAATCAGCAGCAGGCACTAGTGTGAACGGGCAAGTCTACCGATGAGGGTCACGACATTCAAATTTCAAGTCAAACGGAGTTGTGGAGGTCATGAAATCGAGCAGTTGCCATAAATAGTAAACCACCTTCAGAAACGTGCTATAAATAGAAAGTCAGCTCGAGGTGGCAGTGTGAACAGACTAATTTGGTCATGAAGCTCCTGTGGTTAAAATTCCAAATCGATCCGATCTTCAGAAGGGGGATAACCTGGAACTTACTATATATAGTAAGGCATGAGCTGGCAGATGATGAGAAAAATGCCTAAGTCTAGAAAACATCCTGCTTGACCCCTCAAATGCGCCCTCAACCCAGCTGGCAGGAGGATGAAAGTTTTCAAATGGAGTTAAATCCTGCTTCACCCCCCTAAATGCGCCCATGACTAGCAGGAAGCTGATAGAAAATTTTCTAAGTCTGACAAAAATCCTGTAGGACCCTTCAAATGTGCCCTCATCTCAAGCAGATGATGAAAAAATTCTAAGTGTTGGACTTACGTCCACCTCCTACCCTCAAAATGCCCCCTTTTGAGCAAGCAATTGATAGAATAAAATCCAAGCTTGGAGATAAGTCCACTACCACCCCAAAAATGCGCCCAAGGAGAGAAAGGTTGATAGAAAAGTTTCAAGGCGTTGAAGTTAATCCACCTCCCTATGCCAAATGCGCCCATATGGGCATGGAAAAAGAGAAGACTTAAGTCCACCTCCACCTTGAAAATGCGCCCACTTCAAGTCAAGTTGATGGAATAAATTCTAAGTGTCAAAATATCCTTCACCACCTCCAAAATGTGCCCTCAAGGTGATGGAAGCTAAAAAATTTCTAAGGCAAAGAGATAAGTCCACAGCCACCCCTAAATGCGCCCATGCAAAGTCAAGATGTTAAAAAAAATTCTAAGTCAATGAGTTAAGTCCACCTCATGTCTCAAAATGCGCCCTCATGCTAAGAAAGGGTTGATAAAAAAATTCTAAGGCAAAGTTAAATCCTCCTCCACGTGCTAAATGCGCCCAAGTCAAGTGAGGTTAAGGTAAAATTTTGACTTTCTCCTCTCTCCTTTGAGTGCGCCCATGCAAGAAGAAGAGTCAAGGCAAGTCAAAGGCGTTGTGCATGTGATAGAGAATATTCCTAGTGTTAAATCCTTCACCACCCTTTGAATGCGCCTATACATGCAAGGTGAAGACAAGTTTAAGTGTTGACTTCCTGCTAGACCCTTTGAATGCGCCCATGTTAGAGATAAGAGTGGGAAAAGTGACTAGGGCGTTGGAAAATCCACCTCAATGTGCTAAATGCGCCCAAGTCTAAGGTGGCTAACGAAAAGTTTGTAAGTGTTAATTCCTCCTACCCATGTCAAATGCGCCCAATATAGAAGAGGCTGGAGGAAGCTCTAAGGTGTTGAAGAAATTTCTAAGTCAAAACTCCTCCAAGACCCCTTGAATGCGCCCAAAGGTGTTGGATCTTTGAAAAATGCTATGTATTGAAACTCCACCTCCTCTAGAGAAATACGCCTAAACTTGAGAAAGGTGATGAAATTTATTGAGGCATGTATGCAAATGGCAGGAGAAAGTCCAAAATGTGCCCAAGCTAGTGATGAGGTGATAAAATATTTTTCCTAAGTGTTAATATTTATTCCCACCTTCCTCTAGAGGAAAATACGCCCAAGTTGATGGAGGAGATAAAATTTTCAGAGGCATGAATAAAATTGGCGAGAAGAAGTTAGAAGGTGCCAGCTTCACGAAGATGATAAAGTTTTCAAGGCCAAGCAAGGAAATACGCCTAGAGATGAAGATGAAGAATAAAATTGTTGGCAAAATATTTTTCTAAGGTTTAAAATTCAAAAATTAAATGTACCCCTTCGTTTGGAGACACATCAATTCGACGCTTTTTGAAGGGAATTTTCTTCTGAGTATTGGACGTCTGCGATGAGGAATGGATTTTAAAGTCTTCCACACTTCGCCGAAGCCTTCAGGATGGAGATTTTTGATGGGCACTTAAATAATGAATTTTCTAAGGGGAAAATTTAAAAAATTTCTAAGGCAAGGAATAAATGATGATTAGATGATTTTGGATCAAGTTCCTGATGAAAACGATTTTCTCGAGCTAGAGTTGGATGAAATATCAGAGTGAACGCCTCAGCCAATGAAATGAAAAGGAAGCAATCGAATAAATGTTTTCACAGGTGTATTTCAAAATACATCTCCTAAATGTGCCCTTGAGGAAGATGAGATTTGTCTAAGGCATTGAAATATGATGCACAGGTGTTATATGACCCAACCTACAGATCATGAAGAAAGCAAATTTGGCTAGAGAAGAACGATGAACCCTATCAGATTTGGAGATCACTCAGACCTTGGGAGTCAAAGCATGAAAATCAGGTGAGTGAAGTGAATTTATACTATGAAGTGTTCTGACGCTCTTCTCCTTGCTTGTTTTGTAGGGTGAACACCGAGGCCAAGGCATGATGACTTGGGGAGATGAAGAGAATACCTGGAGAAAATGGCTAAGTGTTGAGACCTAGTATGTGCCCAACTCAAGTGGCAGAGAAGAAATGGTTTTCGAAGCTCAAGATGGAAATCCAGGCATTAATGGTCACCATCAAGTACTTCAAAGTTGAAGAAAAACATCAAGGAGGAAAATCATCGTCAAGGAGGAGAAAGAGGTTGCAGGCTTGATGTTAGATCGAAAACATGCCCGCCATATCCATTCAAGGAGTTGAAGCAGTGGCGACTAGACTCATCCAGTTTGCAGTCAGAACAAGAACAGTGCGAACACATCTATGAATAGGAATCTTCTAGAGGATGGTGGACATTAATTGTTTATTTATTACTCCACTCCTCTTTTTAGGGTTAGGGTTGAGGTGGCACAATTTGGGCCATCCATCTGATTGTAATCTGGACCATCCAATGGACTTGGCCAGCTATATAAAGGGGCATCCCCCCTCATTTGTAATTCAGTTAGACACTAGATCAGACTAGAGAGTAGAGCACAGAGACTTTAGTTGTAATAGCTTAGCATAGCGTAGTTTGAAGGAGAAGGAAAGTTTTCCTTTGAAAAATTTATAAGAGATTGTTGTCAAAAACTATCATAATAAAAAGACGCTTTCATTGATGGTGAATTCATCTTTGTTATGATCAACTAGCAAGGTTTCTTCATCCCTTCCACTTCAAGAAGTAATTTAATTTAGAGTAGTTTTCATTTTCATGCAAGTAGATGTTAGTTGTGGGTTTGTGGTGTTAATCAAGGCAACTTCGTTTTAATCCATACCACTAGCAGCTTGCTGACGACAAGTTTTCCTTGCATGGTAACTGGAAAACTTTACAAACTTAACTTCGGTTTATGGTTCATGTCTTGGCATGCATTGTCTTGATGGTGTCTTTATGTTGAATTGGGACTTGAAAACCTCTTACCGCTCCGTTAAAGATTGCACCGACTTTGTGTAAGCTGTCCAACGCGAGGCAGAGCAGAGTCTGGTTGAAGTCTGTTGAGATTGATCCCATGTCCCGTCTTAGAGTAGAATTTAGAACCTTCTTATCCCTACACATTTAAATTCAGTTCATTTCCGGTTAGTGTTAGGAAATTTGCACTTACTTGCCGAATCATTCGAACCACATGAAGCCCTTAATCTGTTGTTTGTTGTTAGCTGTCGAACAATTGTGTAAGTCCCCTTGAAATACTAGAAAAACACATCGAGCCAACTGAGGGTATTCTATTGCACTGAAGGAACCTTGGAGTTGAACGCACGAAATTTCTCGCAATCTTAGCATGCTGGATAATTTGATCAAGAGAGAATAGGGTAGCCGTCGGCAACTTTATTCTATGTTAGTGCGGTTGCGAAAATCACATCAGCAAGTCATACATTTCAAGAAAATTATGGAGAATACAAAGTAGGGAATGCAAGGGTAGATGACACACTTGCCTACAAATTTGAATGAGATAAGGACATAAAATATGAGGATCCTACAACTCGGAAAGTAAACTTGGAAGAAGGCAATTTAGAATTCATAATGGTTAGTCAAAATTGGAATCCTGTGTTGTAGGCCGTAGCATTCAAAATTTTCTTGGACCATAAGGATGTATTTGTATGGGTTTACAAAGACCTTAAAGGAATACTACCAAAATTGTGTACATCCATCGAATTCCTTTAATACTTGGAGCATAGCCAGTAAGAAAAAGACATTATAGGAGGAATCAATACTATGAAAGAAAGTTTTAGGAATAAATAAAGAAAAATTTAGAAGTGAGAATCATATTCAAAGTGGAAACAAGTAACTAGGTGTTAGCCATAGTCATTTCATTGAAGAAATCTGAGAAAATTAGAAAATTTGGAGGTTTATGAAGCCTTAACATGGTGACTATTAAGGATCCATTTCCAATCCCCATTCACAAATTCTATTCTTGAAGAAGTAACAGGACACGAGATTGAATGCTTTATGTGTGAGGAAATATGAGTTAGTGCTCCATGTATGTGGGTAACTAATAATTACGTGAATAATTAGAATCATGTAAATGTTAGTAGTTAGTAATATTATTGTTCTATGAACAATAATATATATTACGGTTTGGAGTTGTTTTAACAACTCATATGATTTGAGCTGTGTATTGTTACATGATTAACAATCACAACTAAATAGGGATTTGTGGAGATAATCTCTCCTTGAATATAGTGTGTAAACTATATTGAGTCGAAGACATGAGAAACATATTATAAAGAAATGAAATAATATTATTGTGTGCACTCTCAATTCTAATATGGTATTTGAGCAATAATATCTTGGTGCCTGGAAAAATACATGGAGCTTCATTCAAGGAAGATTGAATGCCAACACAAGAATGAAGAATATTATTTGAACCAAATTGATGCATAGGCGAGTTCGTAAGAGTAGTGATGTATTGGTTTGATTTTAAAATCACGTTTTTTAATATCAGTATAATGCAGTCTCGGTAAAATGACGATATTTCATTCATTTCTCAGCGAAATTTAAAATTTCAAAGTGTTTTGGAAAGCTGGTAAAGAGGGGAACAAAACTCAGAAAGCATTTGAAGAAATTATTAATGGTTTACAAGCAGTTTGAACCAGAAAAATGTTGTGAATCTTGACATGATTTGTTGGCTTCTACCATTTCTTTTGTTGATATCTCCTTCAACCAAATTTGCATTTAAGCTTCGATTGAAGCTTTGCATTATTTTCTTTAATAACTTCAAAACGAATGGTTACATGCCATAACTTCTCTTCAATTCTTACAAACAGATCAGCTCCAAAATCAGCCAGCAATTATTAAACGTTTTTCCATAAAAATCAAAATTTGGATAAATGATGATTGTTTGGGTGGTGTAGCTGATTGAGTGTTGGATCACATTGATTAATATGTTGCAGTTGATATATGGCATTAGTTAGTGGGTGACTGGTATGGTTCCACTTCCGCTGATATTGAAATATTATATCTTTGATAGAATAGTCTACAAGGCTAAGTGTGTATTTGTGATATTCTAGCATGATGGAATGCTGAACTTTATGTTGCTCTGGATGGGTTTAGTTGCAAGCTCCATTTTATATGCTAGGTGGATGACTATGGATTTTATTTATTGGTCCAATAAAATATTGTATATTGTCAAAGTCAAGTTGTATCATTTTGTTTAGAATAGAGTCCATTCTCATGAGTTACTAATTGTCATGTCATCAAAAGTATGTTAGTCAAAATTCCAAAGTGTCAAAAAATAATAAAAAAAAAAACTTGTGTCAATTGTAACTGGACTCACTATCACTTGTACACGACGTCCATCTTGAGGTGGGCGTTCTAAAAATTGAGCCTCAAAGAAAAAATTGTTAATTAAGTAGCAAACCTATTGGAGGACGGTGTAGCAACCTTCCCAGACTACAGTTTAAAATTTTCAACTGACAACTAACTTTCAGCTGAACTATAACTAACTTGTTTTTGAACTAGGGTTTCCAAATTGATCCAACTAACTCAAACATGCAATTATCTTTTTAATTTTCCGTTTCAGCTCGCATGAATCGTTCAACAGTTTTTCCGCCAACTGTTCATGGCAGATCAATAACTAAATAACTGCCAAACTAGGGTTTCATTTGCAGCTAGACGGAAAAGAGAATTCAATTCAGATGTCGTTACATTATACACTTCATCAACTAACTTTTAATTTCATTTTCAGCCGAAAAAAAACTATTAACTATAAACATCTAACAGGAAATTGCAGAAGAATAATAATTACTTTTCTTGCTTCCAGAAGATAACGAATAATTACTACAACTATGAAACAATATAACAGCTGAATAAATTCAAGTAACTATCTCACTAAGTATTTGAGAATCTTACAATGTTCATTAACATAAAGAATAGCATTCATGGCATAGATGAAATAGAAATTCAATTACCATTGCATGTACTTGGATTTACGAGAGAGGAAGAAATCCATTTGACATCATCTCCATACTATCACACTTGGAAATCTTTATCGAGGTAAAGAGAATTATCATCAGGGGCTTTACCACCCAACCAAGACCTACTGGTCTCCCAAGTTTCTTCAACTGAAGAACCCGCCCTTCACGAAGGTAATCAACATGGATCAATTTATCATCATGCCTCTGAGCCTGGTGTCAAGGACCTATACCTCCTGTTCGACCTAACTAAGGGTACCTCCCAACTAGAAAGGTCACTCTGATCAGTGGTATGTCCGATACTTGATAGCTAACAGATGCAAAATCTAGCATCGTAACTTGGCCAAGGATTTTTTATATTACTGGCACTCCTGTGCTGATATCTCCGGCACACCTGTGCCGTCAGCATTCTCACCCTTGCTCGACATGACAACTCTCTGTTCGAGTTATAATTTTATAATAGCAATTTAATTACCATTTCTTCTTAATTCGAAGTTAAAAGTTAACCATCAAGTTACATACATAATAAAGGAGATTCATTGGCATAAAGGATTTTCAAGTCTCATATTTATCCCATTAAGGACTCAGTGAGCAATAATGTGCCCAAAACCAACTTCTATTTAGAGAGGAGAGGATTCGGTTAAATCAGATAGATCAAGTTCCTTAGATAATTTTTCAAATGGTTCAATTGAACTCAATTTCAGAATCTTTCTCTTAGATCGAAGTCAAATCTTGACCTTAGGAAAACATTTATTCAATGTCATGACTTCAATTCTTCCTTCATGATTCAGGGTTCAGCAATTAATAACAGATTAAATTATGATATTGCCATATCAGGGTTGGTTGTCATTCTCTATAGTTCAGGGTCAAACTTAACCCAAGGAATATGTATATTTTCAATTCCCAATTAATGACCCATATGACTTCAATTAGGCTTCAATTCAAAAATAAACTTCCTCATTTGTAGATGTTTGATTGAACTTATCTATAGAGAAAGATATATATATATATATAAAGAGAGAGAGCAAAATAGGATAGTGCATTATAAGGTTTCCCCAGTCTTAACATCTGAAGGCTAGATAAGGTCTCGATGTGGCGGGGAATTCATTCTAATCAAACAATAGTTTAAGGATGAAGACTTGATCACGATAGAGAGGTTAAATGCACCCTAGATTTAAGATGATTAGAACTACTTCAGTTTCAGATGACCGGCATTTCGGACTCTAAATGACACACCCAAAAGGAACAACAGAGTCAACTATCAGACACACTCTAAATGACAGAAGAGAGACCCATTCCCTAAATTTTCTTGAGACAAGAGATACAAGATATATCAGTAAATACATATACTCCCATGGCATAGGTAGGAGAGTATGGTGGAATTCATTCACTGTAGAGCATCTACAGATGATACTCATTTTCCTGCTAAACTCAGAGTTTGGAATAGGGATCGTGAAACAGAGGATAGGAAACTCGGCTCAACTCCAAGAGACAATTATTTGCAATGGTTCAAGTAGCAACCAGGCTGCCTTTGGTGAATTGAATAAACAGGTTGCAGGACCAAACTCAAACAATTTCAAGAACAGATTTGATGAAGATAAGGGTTCTGACTCATAAAAACAGAACTCGGTTACATTCCACGGCAATTAAAAGCATCCAAAAACCACGATAAAAAAAAAGCTTCATAGCATGATAATTTTAAGTGTTTCCATTCAATTACGTTCTTCCAATACTCGAGATAAACTAAATTTCAACAGATGAGATTTCAAAAGGAATTTCAAAATAAATTATGGTTCGATCCCAATCTAACAAGTAGGAGTGTCAAATCCGGTAATAGTTTTACGTGCCTGAGAAATGATTCGAGATTGATGAAGTTCCGCTTCAGGAGTTATCCCAACGAATGGCACCCTAACTTAGTCTTCTCCTCAACCTCCAGCTAAGTCCGTCATGGTGAAACCAAGTAGACGCATCTAAGCTTGGCTGAGAAATGACTTTGAAAATTGAAAACAACACTCTTCCCTCTGCAATTCATTTAGCCGATAGGACTCGAGTGCTCTCTGAGGAGGGAGATAACCGAAACGATGAATGGAAATTTGACTCCCCACCCCCCGAATGGAAGATATGCAAGACAGACCTCCAATTCAAAGCACGGCTCGATGGTTACCAAGAGGAAGATTCCAAACGCAAGCCAAAGTGTGAATGGCAACCACAGAAAAGAACTTAAACGAAAAGGAAGCATAGGATGAAGATGGAGTCTTTGAGAGTTGCATGATCTTTCCCCCCTGCCCCCGGCGGTATGAAGTGGAAAGAAAAAAAGTAAAAAAAGAATGCAGCCTCCGTGACTTCTTGGATCCCCATTTGTTTCATCTAGAACACGATGGGATTATGGCGGATGACCCTCCTCCCATTCAAGCTTAGTCGATTATAATTATATTATTTATTTATTTATTTATTTTTAATTAATTACCTTATATTATTATTTTAATATTCAGCAATCTTTTGGAATCCTCTCTAAAGATAACTATTGATATTTATATATTTTAATTTGAATTTAATAATCAATACTTATTTTAGTTTACCTATGGCCAAGGTTAAAACTTTGCAACTCTGTCATACACCGACTCGAGTTTGATGACAAATTGATCCATTGTGAACCACATCCTCTCCCTGATGATATTTCTCTTTCCCTCGTGGCATCGACAATCCTGCATCCACTGATTGGGATTAAGGTTAGATCATTCTCAAGGTTTATATGACCTCATTAAATTTCTCATGAATCATTAAATTCACTTGTAGAATTAAAAATCGTTAACATTACAGTTACGATAAATGAAACATCTATTTTATTCTCAATTTCACATTCACACGAAAGCAATTATTCACAACTAACATTGCATTTGAAATACATAACCAACATAGTCTCAATGTAAGGGATGTGACAGACGGAGGCATAGGAGGTTGCAGGTCAATTAGCAACCTCTTGTTAGTCACCAACAATGGGGCCACATAGAGCTATGGTGGCAATTTTTTGGTGTGTTTTTTGTTGTGTGCAGTGTGGTGTGTACCTGTTTGCAGTGTTCCTATTGCTTTGTGTGGTGGATGTTGTAAGAGAAATTGTATAGGATGGAAGATAACTATAGAGATCCTCTGACTGCAATGATCCTTTGACTGTCGTACTTCGTTGGAAGATGATCAGTTAGTGAATACGTTCATTGACAATAGTGATCATGTGTAACAAGATCCGGATAGTAGCATGCAGCATGATATGATTTTCTTTTTAGTTGTTGGCGTAACAACTAGCACCTCTGGAGTAAGAGTTGGTACGGACAGCTATGCACACTACGCAATGAGTGCTCTTCAAATTAGGAGGGGAAGCTCCCTCATTGTGCTTGACAAAAGTACTTGTAAAGGAAAATAAACTAAACTAAATCCTGTCTTTTTGTTTCAGCTATAGAGGTACAAGGCTTTCTCGAAAACTATATACGTTGCAGCTGAGTATTTTCTGGTTTCGCAGACTACTAACTACAACTATGCCAATTACTTAAAATCTATCCAGTTTCCTCAAGAAAAATAGAGCATGAGGAAAATGAGCAAGGTTTGACTCTCAGACAATAAACGAGTATAGATTCTCAACTTGAACGCAAGGTGGCACATCTATCAGCTCAATCTAAACACGTTTATTGATAACAACATCACACGATAAACTGAATACGGATTCTCAACTTGAAGGCAAGGTGGCACAACTATCAGCTCAATCCAAACAAGTTTATTGTTCACAACAACACACGATAACCAAGTGCAGATTCTCTACTTGAAGGCAAGGTGGCACAACTATCATCTCAATCTGAACAAGTTTATTGAACACAAAAACAGATTTGATCTAACTAAGGAAAGAATTCACCATCACAATTGCATGAAACCCTATGTGGCATAACAATTCATTATAACAGCAAAAGCGCATGAACAGATACAGAATGAGCAATATTGAAGGCAAGGTAGGCACAGCATATATTCCTCTCTCGTGCAAAAGTTCTTGAACAGATACAATAATAGCGATACTACAGGCAAGGTCGGCACAACATGTATGCTATCACGCAAAAGTTATTTACAAATGAGCAAAAGCTCTTATTTATAGACATTGAAAGGTGTAGAGAACCCTAAAATCACCTTGAGTCAACTACAGTCTTGCAATGCATGCAAGATTTATTACTAAACCCTAATAAAGGAAACTATACAGTTAAATGGAAAGCTAGCATCAGTTAACCGATACATCTAACCTAAATGGACAATGTGCAAGCATGCACGTCCTTATTTAAAGCAAAGTTAACTGGACACTACCCTCAGTTAACTGGAAACCCTAACCCTAACTCTTGCGAAGATAATTCCAAGGAAGAGATAAGCATATGTGAAATCAGCAAGTGAACTCAAGAATGAAAGTCGAGTTAACTGCTTCTTATGACTCAACCCTTGAAATTAACTTCAGGTTCCAACTGGTAAATCACTCCATGTCATCTCGGTCCAACACTTCGACCAATCTTTTTAGGCATGTTAGTCTTTTGAACTTTCAGCCATCTTTGAGTCACCTGTCTCTGTGAACGTTCTTGATCTCCATCCCATATCTTCTCACAGGCTTCAATAACCACAGTAAAGTTATCTGAATGCGGAGGAATAGCAAAACATTTCTCTATATCTTTCGGTTTGAGACTGCAGACAACCCTCCCATCAACTGATCTGATTTGTCGTGAAGATGAGTCATAATGCTTGATACAAGCAAGAACGAACTCGAGATCAAAAGTGGTAACAGGAATAGATGCCGCTGCCAGCAATCCGGAACGCTCAAGATTCCTCAACGAATTGCTGCTAACATCCTCCAGACTGCTCATATTAACCACTGGATAAACATGATTTAGGTCTGTAACTGAAGTTTTGACAAAATTATGCATAAGGGCCGATTTTGTCTTATAATCAATGAGATTGAACTGCATTTTGAAAATAAAGACTTTTGACTGCAAAGTCGAATATACTTGAACAACTTTCTAGAAAAACTGAAAACCTCTGGATAAGGCTAAAAATAGCCTAAGGCAGGAGAAATTTTCGAAATTTTTCTGAAACGTGGGTTTTGTGCAGAATCAAATTCTAAGACAACCCAGATAGTTTGATTCTCGAAAAAATGTGTTTCAGGCCCACATGCAAAGAAATTCTCGGAAAAAAGCACAGAGCTTCAGAACGAAGACTACGGGGCAATTTTCTAAAAAAAAATCAAAGACGTGGGTTTTGCTAAAAATGCTGAAGTATGCAAACCCAGATGATCAGATTCTAAATATATGTTGAATTTCTTTGACATGCGAAGAAAGTACCTAAGATAAGAAATAGAAGTAAGACAGAAGATAGAAAGTTTTGTTTGCTCTTCTTTTGTAGAATTCGCCAATCTCTTTTTGGAACTTGATGAAACCTACATGCAAAGTGAAAACAAAGTCTGAAATCTTCTTCCTCTGGACAATTTGAATCCGTTGCTATGAAGAACGCTGAATTCTGACACTTGTAGCACCTTTAAATCGCTGCTCGCTCAAGAAGAATTTATATCTAGAAGCTTGTGATGAAGAAATAATGGATGCCAATGCTTGAATAAATCGATTTTCATCATTGAAATTCACACAAAAGCATTAAACCTGTTATCACGGAATCTAGCAGCGCTCGTTCCACGGATAACCCCCCTACGAAACTTGTCTGTTTCTTAGGATTCGTGAAGTTCAAGTATGAATAACGAGGTGATTTTTGAGCCACCTTGAAATGCGTTCCCAAGTCTCGAATAGTCAATTCAAGCATTCCCCCTTGTTCGCCTCGCAAAGACCTTCGAAACGAGATCTTTCGCGACGTTTCACTGTTCATACTTTGCAGATTACGAAAAATGCAGTGGCACTGAAAAAGTGAGCTCCTGCCTTCAAGCAAATTTGACTAAGTCTGGAAATGCAAGGGCGCTAAAATTTAGCGCCCCTGCATGAAAGTGAATTTTTTCCAAAATGTAATAGCTCTAAATTTTAGCGCCATTACACATTTTCCTGACACTTAAACTTTTTTGGCCCTGTCACGTTTCTTCATGATTTTCGCGTCTTTCGTCAATCGTGCCACTTTTCGTGCCTAAATTTATTGCTCGACTTGAGTTAGGTTTTCGATTTTCTCTTTCACTTAAAAGTGTTTTAGTTCGCCATTTTCATTGTTTATGATTTTAGTTCTTCCTCTCTTCATGCTGGGCTAGTTTTCTTCAAACTGCAAATACGTTTTTTGAGTTTTTCGACATCCCTCTCCAGCGTTTTTGGTGTTTCATCTTTGTAAGTTGTTACCCTTGCTTTCTCTTTATTCTCCAATTTCAATGGCAACTCCATGCAGACAAAATTTTCCAACTCAGAGCGCCATTTCCATTCATCCCTACATTTGTTTTACCAAAAATGTGCTCAAGATGCTGAAGCGCCAAAATTTAGCTCCATAATGACATGTTGAAATAAATTTGTCTCTTAGGCGTAAGGGCGCTTAAAATTTAGCGCCTCGCAGATTAAAGATCGAATTTCATCGTAAGGGCGCCGAATTCGAAGGCTTTAAGACTTTCATTAATTTTTCGAGCCGCTTTGTGTAATGGAGTTTAATTTAATTTTAGACCTTTTCCAGATTTCCATTATTTTGTGCATTAGAGCAATTTTAGTGACCTTTATATCTTTTTCTTCCAGACTTAGTCATTTTTAGTATCAGGCCAATTTTAGTGACCTTTTGGCATTTTGCGGAACCTGTTTCAGTCTGTTTCATTTTATTCCGCTAACCCCATTTTTCGGCTCCCGCCAGATCGGCGAGGTGGTTCTTTGGTCATCCGCTTCCATCGCCTCTATCGTTATTTCTTTTTCTCAAGTAACGCCATGGATTCACCATCCTTGCAGCTTTCTCCGTGATCTCGCCAAGGGATCCCTAAGGTGATGTCCTTTGGATCTTGGTTCATCCAAATAAAAAGTTCGCGCAGAGACCGTAGCGAAGTATGAAGACTACCAATGCAAAAAGACGTGAAGCAGCCTCCTATTCTCCAGTGTTAGACATTTCCGGTGCATCCCATTATGCATCTTGTAAATATTTCTCGACATTTTCGAATGTCACTTTGTAAATTATAATTACACCAAGTCCAAAGATGTAATATTTTGAAAACAAATTACACTTTGACTTTGGTCAAAGTTAGGTGAGATTCCAAAAATCGGTCACCTAACTTTCCTTAATTTTCTCAATCTCTTTCCTTATTTTGCTCATCCCTCTTTCTATATATTGTGAGGGATTTTCATTGTAACATATCTTTTAGTCTTTTGCAACGAAGTGCTGCCCTTTTGTAAGCAAACTTGTGAAACTTTGCGTTCATATTTTGTGAATGAGATTCAATCAATAAAGGAAAGGATTGCAAGCCAAACTTTGTGTTGGATTCGATACTTTTGTAAGTTGATTCGATTTGGTAGTGATTAGTTCAAGGAATCTGAAAGACTCTAAGTGGTTGATGTAAACTTTGTGTTACATCTATTATTTAGATTGCATTGTTATTTTGTTTATCATTGGTTGAGTGATCTATAAGACTTTGCGCTTATAATCATTCATGCTCATGCATGTTCTTGTTGGATAATCTATGAGACTTTGTGCTTATAATTATTCATTCTCTTGAATACTTTGTCGAAAGATCTACAAGACTTTGTGCTTGTAATCGTTCGTGCTCGTTGACATTTTGGTTGGATGATCTACAAGACTTTGTGCTTGTAATCGTTCATGCTGTTCGAAGAATTGTTGCGTCTAAGAAGACTTTGTGCTTCTAACGTAGCAAACGGTACGTTTATGCAGATCCGACATTGATAAAGCTACGGAACGACTTTGTGCCTTCGGGAGCTTTCCCATTTTATTTTCTTTTGTTTGTTGTTGATTACTTCTGGTATCTCTACGCTTCGCTTTGACGAGATAGAGATATTGGCATTACTGCTGGTTGTTAGTTTTTAGTTATCAAGAATTCGGAACTTCCAACACGTGAAACATTGTAAACATCTTCTCTGAAAAAAGAGAGAAGGATGAATGTAACACACCCCCCCCACTCCGTGAATTTCGTGTACATTGTGTAATTACTTTTGTGATTTACTATTGTTTCTCTTAGCAGTAAGAAGGGCGCCTCCCCTTTCCGAGAGGAGAGATTCACATCTCACATAGCTGTGGCTGAAGTCCAAGTTGTGTAATCTGTCGAAAGTTGATTACATAATTTTCACCCAACAGTTTTTTGGCGACTCCGCTGGGGACACGATACGCATTCTAAAGCCTCATGCTTTCGTTTGAAGTATACCTGTGTCCTTTTCTATTGTAATTTATTTTCTTGTAAGTTTTTCAAGATTTCACCAAGGACATGTAAATGGCTGCTCAAGGTCCTTGGGGAAATGCTTTTGGTCCGTTGAGCCTAGTTCTACCCCTACATGCTCTTCCTGAAGGCTCACGGAAGAACTTTCCCAAGTTTTTTGGTGATGGACAACATCCTGACGAGCACGTTGCTGCTTTCTACATTGCTTGTGGAGTTCATGGTGTTGAATACGAAGATGTATCTGTAAGGCTGTTTGTGGAGACTCTCCAAGGCGTTGCTGCAGATTGGTTTTATCATTTGGCGCCAAGTACCATCACAAACTGGGCAACTCTCATAGCCAAGTTTGAAGAAAGGTTCAAGCCTCCTGAAGATGCTCATGCTTTGTTGGCTCAGCTCACCCAGTTGAAAAAGGAATCTCACATGCCCATGCGCGATTTCATTGCTCACTTCAACAAGTTGACACGAAGAATTCCAACTGTTGCTCAACCTACAGCTGAGAACTTGAAATGTTTCTTTGTAAATGCTCAAGTGCCTGAGGTTGGTTTCCTATTGAGAAGAGCACCTGCAGCTACTCTTGCAATGGTGCAGACCTTGGCGACAAAAATTGAAGATGATCTCATTCTTGCTGGGCAAATAAAAATTGAATCAAATGAATCCAAAGAAACCCCTTCTTTGGAGTTATTTTCTTCCATCACGAGGACAGATCCTATGGTGCAAAGGTTGATAAATGAGCTACTTGTCCTCAAAAAGCAGCTAGCTCATAATTTTTCTGTTGGGAATCAACACAAGTTATCTTCACCTCCGAAGAGGCTTGCTCTTGAGGTACCATTAGTAAAAGGAGCAGTGAAGCATCCTGACTCCGATCCAAGTGATCTCGCTGTTCTCTTCCGAGAAAAGGAAGTAGACATAGCTGGCGACTCCCAATTCTGGTTTATGCAGTCTCAGAAAGCCATTGATGAAGAGCAAAATGATGAAAGTCATTTTGTTGAAGTTCAAGTGAATGAAAATAATCTTTTCTTGAGATCTTAAAAGATGGACATGCATGCAGGTTTCAGTCAAGTTGAAAAGAATGCATTTGTGTCACGTGAGGACCTTCTTCTAAATAATTCAGATTTTCCCAAGTCTGAGGATGGTGAACATCATCTTGAGGTATGCAGTGCAATCATATCTTCATTTGATTCACATGAAGGAGATCATCCCAATCAGCATGAGGTTGCCATGGTTGATGAATCAGTTGTTGAGGTAGCAACTGGTAAGAAGCATTCAATCTTTGATCGATCAAGGGAATGTCCCATAAGACATCTTGCTTGGTTGGAGGCCAATGGGAAGACAGAGGTTCCACTTGCACCTGAGCGTGAAGATAAACTTGAGGATGCAGTTAAAGATATATTTGTAGATGCACAGGAGCAGCCTGGATTCAATGATTTATTTTGGAGCAGCAGTATATCCATAATATTTTCAAAGGTAGCTGAACCTGTTCATCTCTTTCATGAAGCAATGCTTCAACCTCATCTACATGTAGCTGCTAATGATCATGGAAGGCCTTGCAAGCTGCTAAAGAAAGGCAACTATTTTGTTGAACCTGTGAACGGTTTCATTTGAGAAGGTCTCATTAATGGCTAGTTTTAATTAGGTAGGTTTTTCCCTTTTCAATAAGTGCATTTGCATAAGTTTGCGTCTTGTTTTAGTAAATTTGTTTTTCGTCGTTGTCACCTGACTCCAAGCCCAATGGATAAAGGCACTTGAATTCTGGAGTTCTTCTCCCTTCATTCGTTTCAAAGAACGGTTGAAGGAAGATCCCCAACAGGAGCCAGCTGTTATCACGGAATCTAGCAGCGCTCGTTCCACGGATAACCCCCCTACGAAACTTGTCCGTTTCTTAGGATTCGTGAAGTTCAAGTATGAATAACGAGGTGATTTTTGAGCCACCTCGAAATGCGTTCCCAAGTCTCGAATAGTCAATTCGAGCATTCCCCCTTGTTCGCCTCGCAAAGACCTTCGAAACGAGATCTTTCGCGACGTTTCACTGTTCATACTTTGCAGATTACGAAAAATGCAGTGGCACTGAAAAAGTGCGCTCCTGCCTTCAAGCAAATTTGACTAAGTCTGGAAATGCAAGGGCGCTAAAATTTAGCGCCCCTGCATGAAAGTGAATTTTTTCCAAAATGTAATAGCTCTAAATTTTAGCGCCATTACACATTTTCTGACACTTAAACTTTTTCTGGCCTTGGTGCGTTTCTTCATCTTTTTCGCATTTTTCGTCAATCGTGCCACTTTTCGTGCCTAAATTTATTGCTCGACTTGAGTTAGGTTTTCGATTTTCTCTTTTGCTTAAAGGTGTTTTAATTCGCCATTTTCATTGTTATAATTTTTGTTCTTCCTCTCTTCATGCTGGGCGAGTTCTTCTCAAGCTGCAATCACGTGTTTTGGAAATTCGAAGTTCTTCTCTAGTGTTTTTCGCGTTTCATCTTTGTAAGTTGTTACCCTTGCTTTCTCTTTATTCTCCAATTTCAATGGCAACTCCATGCAGACAAACTTTGCCAACTCAGAGCGCCATTTCCATTCATCCCTACATTTGTTTTACCAAAAATGTGCTCAAGATGCTGAAGCGCCAAAATTTAGCGCCATGACATGTTGAAAATGCCAGAATAAATTCTAACTCTAAAAAGTGCAAGGGCGCTAAAATTTAGCGCCCCTGCATCAAAGACTGAAATCTCCAAAAATGTAAGGGCGCTGAATTTTAGCGCCCTTACACTTTTCACAATCTTTTTCCTGACTTAGTCATTTTTTGTGCAATGGAGCTAAATTTTCGCACCTTTACATTTTTGGCAGTTTTAAACCTAGTTTCTTCAAAATTGCTCTGTTTCCATTCGAACCCCATTTCTTTTCTTCGCTTCTCCCCGCGACGCTTTATGCTCTTTGTCATCCGGCTTCCACGCCTCCCATGCTACTTTTTCGCTAACGCTTGTTGATTCACCATCCGCAGCTTTCCGTGATCTCGCTGGGTATGATCCCGAAGGTGATGTCCTTTGGATCTTTGGTTCATCCAAATTCATGCAGAGACCAGAAGAAGTAAGTGGAAGACTCCCCACCTGCCAAAGAAAATGTGAAGCAGCTTTCCTCGTTTCCACAAGCAGTTAGACATTCCTGCATCCCATTATGCATCTTGTAAATATTTCTCGACATTTTTGAATGTCATTTTGTAAATTGTAATTACACCAAGTCCAAAGATGTAACATTTTCAAAACAAATTACACTTTGACTTTGGTCAAAGTTAGGTGAGATCTCCAAAAATCGCTCACCTAACTTTCCTTAATTTTCTCAATCTCTTTCCTTATTTTGCTCATCCCTCTTTCTATATATTGTGAGGGATTTTCATTGTAACATATCTTTTAGCCTTTTGCAACGAAGTGCTGCCCTTTTGTAAGCAAACTTGTGAAACTTTGCGTTCATATTTTGTGAATGAGATTCAATCAATAAAGGAAAGGATTGCAAGCCAAACTTTGTGTTGGATTCGATACTTTTGTAAGTTGATTTGATTTGGTAGTGATTAGTTCGAGGAATCTGAAAGACTCTAAGTGGTTGATGTAAACTTTGTGTTACATCTATTATTTAGATTGCATTTGTTATTTTGTTTATCATTGGTTGAGTGATCTATAAGACTTTGCGCTTATAATCATTTATACTCATGACAAATTTTAGTTACAACTACACTTGTGCTTATAACTTTATTCCATTCTCTTCTTGATACTTCTTTGGTTTTAAAGATCTACAAGACTTCCCTGGTGCTTGTGACTGCCTCTCATGCCTGCTATCTTTTCGTTTGTTTTGATCCATGCGACTGTGCCTGGTAACCCACCATGCTGCCTCTCACACTGAGCTGCGCCTTAAGAAGACTTTAAAGCCAACCTGGAGCAAACCTGCACTGCTGAGGCAGATCCGACATTGATAAAGCTACGGAACGACTTTGTGCCTTCGTGAGCTTTCCCATTTTATTTTCTTTTGTTTGTTGTTGATTACTTTTGGTATCTCTACGCTTCGCTTTGACGAGATAGAGATATTGGCATTACTGCTGGTTGTTAGTTTTTAGTTATCAAGAATTCGGAACTTCCAACACGTGAAACATTGTAAACATCTTCTCTGAAAAAAGAGAGAAGGATGAATGTAACACACCCCCCCCACTCCGTGACTTTCGTTTACATTGTGTACCATTTTGTGATTTACTACTATTCTCTAGCAAGAAGAAGGGCTTCCCCTTTCCGAGAGTGAGAGATTCACATCTCACATAGTCGCGGCTGAAGTCCGGGTTGTGCACGAAGTTGATTACATTAAATTCTTCACCACCGAATCAGTATAATGTAATTCAATGGTGTGAAGACCTTTAACCTCTGCTAATTGTAGCTTAAAACATCCTTGCGTACCGCCGGAACAAGGCTACAAACCCCGCTTCTCAGAGTACAACACTTCTGCCTAAACGCGCTTTCAGCTTATTCGCGACCTATGTTGACTTTGACTATATTCTGATGAAGTATTCACCCCTGACCTCTTCTGATCTTGGATGTAACGATCATGCCTGTCAAAAATATCCTCTAAGGATACAAAACCTTTAGGAATCTGATTTCCTTTCAACTGTATGATTCCAGATTCTATAAGCTCAGATTCTTCAGCAATTGACTCTTTGGGAGAAGTTGTACTTCCTTCAAAGAAAAATTCTTTGTAGTTATCTCCCATGACGAGAAATTCTTCGATATCTTCATCGTCACTGAAGACTTGCCAGTTGTCTGAATTATCAGGAACAGCTGGTCTGTAGATTAACTCAATAGCAAATGAGTTCTGACGAAAGTCAGAGTTAGGCATAAAAAGAGCGGCTGAAACTGCAAGAGCATCAGCTTTGCTATTGTTCATTCTTGAAATATATTTGATGTCGAATGCATCAAACTAGTTGATTGCATTCCATACCCTCTGCCTGTAGTTTTGGAGACGATTCTTTCTAATGTGAAACTGCTCTCTGACCTGCTTAACGATCAACTCTGCATCTCCTTCAACTTGAAGCAGCCTGATTCCCATATCCTTTGCGTTTTTGAGACCCAACAAAAGCGCCTCATATTCTGCAGTATTATTAGTGCAATCAAATTGCAACCTATATGAAAAAAGATATAAACGTCCTTCGGGAGAGATAATCACTACTCCCGCTCCAGAGCTTGAAGTCGAACAACTGCCATCAAAATGCATCGTCCACATCTGAGATTCTTCATCTGACAATTCGGTGGAAAGTGCAAAATTCTAACAATCTTCTGTCACTTCGGACACTATAGCATATGTGCCTAGACCCGTGTCTTGATACAACACTTGAGCATGTGGGTCCTAGGACTTCACCATTGTGAACTTTGATTTCGTTTCAGGTTCCAGCTTGAAAGTGCCTTTCTTCAATGGGATTGTCGCGAACGACCAATCCATCTGTATTTCTCCTCCAAGATCCTTGCAAAAACTTCTACTAAGCAACATCCCGTAACTGGTAGGAATATCAGCTACTAAAGATGGTCATCATGATCTTTTTCTCTGGACACGATGCTAGCCTTACTTGCGCATCTTTGAGTTGACCGACTAACGGCACCGGTTTGGACTCAAGTGAATAACACTTTTCCTGAGTCAGGGTGCGTGAAAGTCCCAACGCTTTCATAATCTGTAAGGGCATAACGTTGTCCGAAGCTCCACTGTCAATTATGCAATTGCTTAGCTTAAAACCTCCTATATATAAAGATATATAAAATGGCCTGGGCTTCTCTTCTGCAGGAACTGAGGATTGTAGTACTGTCGGTTGAACAACATTCTTCTTTTTAAGAACATTCAAGATTCTATCCAGCTGTTCTGGATGATCTTGTAAATACTCCAGCTGAGATATCTGTACCTTTGTCTTCATCATGGAAGACACGATTTCAAAGCTTGATGAAGACGTATCTAAAGCTACTAGCAAGATATTCTCTTGTGAAGGTTTTTGATTGGAAGTAGAAGCTACTTCCTTTGCTTTTGTATTCAAATTCCGCTTTTCCTCTTCCTCTTTCTGTGCCTTGAAATGCTGAGCACGTGTGAACACAGGTGAGGTGATATTCTCGTGATTCACTGCGAGAGAAAAATGTCGGGATTCTTCTTCTTCATTAACGGGTTCTTGATCAAAATATCCCGTTGTGGAGTCGCCATCAAACTCGTCTGTCTGTGTAGAGACGACGTTTGAACTGGAAGGTATGAAGTCTAAACTAGGAGTAGAATCGGCAAATCCCATGAGCTGATTCATTCTCTGATTTTTCGAACAAGTAGCCCCGGTGTGCTCAACTGAATCATGGAACTTGCAAAAGACCGTGGCCTTCTCAGCTTCATTATTTTGTCTTGGTTGTCCTTGCGGAAACTTTGACTTGAAATTATTATACGGCTAAAAGTTATTCCTTCTTGGCTGGTACGCTTGTTGTGGTTGAAAAGGTGGTGGTGCGGGCAAAGCTGGTTGCCCTTGAGGTGGTGACTGTCTCTTCAGTATTGTCACCTCATTTGCTATCTTTTGTAGCAACGGATCGGCCGACACTTGCACGAGTGGCCTGATCGAATCATCTTTCATCTTGCCGCTTGTAATCATGTTATCTTCAAGCTTGATAGCTTCCTCCTGAAGGTGTTGTAGATCATCTTCTTCGCTTATCTTCAGGAAAAAGGAAATTTCTGACGGCAGCGCGTTGATTAAAGAACTCATCAAAATCTCATCAGATGGATTCAAAGTGTGAGAAAGATGTGTAACAAGGCGATTAAACCTTGCCACAAATTCTCTCATCGGTTCATGCTTCTCCATCTTTGAATTTGAGAGTTGTGCAAATAATCTATGACTGTCCTCGGTAGGCTTGAATCTTGCCAAGAACTTCTCGCTCATGACGGCTCAACTGGTGATAATTCCTGGTTCAAGATTATTGAACCAGTCTGCTGCGTTGTTCTCAAGAGTTTCCACGAAAAGACAAATGGCAATGTCTTCATGTGCAACATGCAAAACGGAACAAGCCGCCATGAATGCTGATAGATGTTCATTTGGATGTTTAGAACCATCGCCATGAAATCTCGAGAAAAACTTGCGTGAACCCTTGGGTAGTTCATGATGTCCTCGTAGAGCCAACGGTCCAATATTGTTGCCCCAAGGCAAAGGGGCTAGACGTCTTTTGTTTCTTCCATTACGACCGTTGTGATTATTGTGACCATCATTGTTACAATCACCCATCTCTGCAATTGGAATGGGTATTTCTCTTCAAAAATTGCAGATTCAGTAAACTAATCAGGAGCTTCTTGGAAAACAGGATCTGGCTGAATGGGAGGATTACCTCTCCTTCTAATATAAACTCGGTATGCCAGGATGCTTAATTCCACACGGGAGGTGGCAAAACTGGTCTACCTGCTGCAAGATCTGCTTTTTCTTCTTCTTTATCCAGAGTTGTAGCCGCGTTTCTCCACTGAGTGGTAGATGTATGATTTTCAAAAATAAAAGTGCGCAAGCTACTGATGATATGTGACTGTTCTGCTTCGATGAAGACTAAATTCAGCTATATAACAGGCGGACTTAGTGCTGGTTGTTGAACTGGAGCAGTAGGACGCCAAATAGTCATAACCGTGACATGAAGTTTTTGAGGCCTCGTGCCCCATGGTGGGCGCCAGAAAACTGTTGGCGTAACAACTAGCACCTATGGAGTAAGAGTTGGTATGGACAGCTATGCACACTACGCAATGAGTGCTCTTCAAATTAGGAGGGGAAGCTCCCTCGTTGTGCTTGACAAAAGTACTTGCAAAAGAAAATAAACTAAACTATATCCTGTCTTTTTGTTTCAGCTGTAGAGGTACAAGGCTTTCTCGAAAACTATATACGTTACAGCTGAGTATTTTTTGGTTTTGCAGACTACTAACTACAACCATGCCAATTAATTAAAATCTATCCAATTTCCTCAAGAAAACAGAGCATGAGAAAACGGAGCAAGGTTTGACTATCAGACGATAAACGAGTATAGATTCTCAACTTGAAGGCAAGGTGGCACATCTATTAGCTCAATCTAAACACGTTTATTGGTAACAACATCACACGATAAACTGAATACGGATTCTCAACTTGAAGGCAAGGTGGCACGACTATCAACTCAATCTGAATAAGTTTATTGTTCACAACAACACACGATAACCAAGTGCAGATTCTCTACTTGAAGGCAAGGTGGCACAACTATCATCTCAATCTGAACAAGCTTATTGAATACAAAACAGATTTTATCTAACTATGGAAAGAATTCACCATTACGATTGCATGAAACTCTATGTGGCATAACAATTAATCATAATAGTAAAGACGCATGAACAAATACAAAAGAGCAATATTGAGGGCAAGGTAGGCACGCCATATTCTCTCTCATGCAAAGTTCTGAATCGCATACAAAATAGCAATACTACAAAAGGAGTGCAGGGCACGATGTATGCTATCACGCAGGTGTTGGCGGTACCAACAGAGCAAAGCTCTTTATTTCGAGCAGACGACCAAAAGGGAACCCTAAAATCACCTTGAGTCAACTACAGTCTTGCAATGCATGCAAGATTTATTACTAAGCCCTAATGAAGTAATCTATACAGTTAACTGGAAAACTACCATCAGTTAACCGAAATATCTAATCTAAAAATGGACAATGTGCAAGCATGCACGTCTTTATTTAAAGCAAAGTTAACTGGACACTACCCTTAGTTAACTGGAAACCCTAACCCTAACTCCATATTTAAAAACCCGAAGAACGACCTTCTAACATCACTTTAACAAGATTAAGACTCAATTAAGCAAAATGCCTTAGTGAAGCAAAAATTTTGGTTTTGGGTACAACATTCTTCATCATGCCCGAGTTCCTGATTATCACCCTCTTCCTCTTCTGACTCGTCTTCACCTTCTTGATCTCCTTCTTGATCTTCAGACTCTTGTTCTTCTGGGGAATCTTCTTCCTCATCAGAGTCTGCTTCTTCTGAATCTTCTTCTTCAACGGATTGGTCGCTTGAATTTTCTTCTTCATCGGAATCTATCTCTTCGGAAACAGTTCCTTTTCCTTTTAAGTGAGATGATTCAAATTTTGTAGTTTCTTCTTCTTGGACTTCTCGTGTATCCTTTTTGCCAATAGTGAATTTAATCCTAGGGCCTCTTTGGGAAGAAGTGGGAATAACTGCAGGTTTATCTTTCATGCGGGGTTCCTATTGTCGGCTAGCTTCCGCTCCAGATTCCTCTCCTTTTGATTTTGTTCTGAATGTTTTCATCTCGCAGGCATGTTTGTGCAACCACTCTACATTGTTAGCCAAAATTGGAGCAAGCCTCTCTCTGATGGAGACGTTTTCCTTCTTGGACCATTGGATTGCAAGCAAAGGTCTTGTTATCACTTGGATTTTGCACCCTATTGAATTTGAAATTCAACAATCTAGTGTAACATGGGAATGATCTTAAAGGTATAAGTTTTGAATAAGAACAAACCTCCGGCGAAGGCCGGCTTCCTATGATGGTTATCACCTAATCTATAGATCTTTTTGAGGGAAAAAGGAGAAAGACTGCTAGAAATGAAATGCTAAAATAAACTACTGGGTGATACACCAAACTACAAGGACAACGAAATTCAGAAAAACTTTAACACTAGGCTTCAACTGATAAAAGAAAAACTAAGTTTGCACAATTTATTTTGTGTGTTTTTGCATAAGTGCTTCAGTAAGAGGACTGAACACAAAAGTACCCGCTAAATGGAAGGTAAACTTCACAATCAGCAAGTAAAATGTATTTTTGACACAAATAGTAACCTGCTTAAAC